>BSAI01000131.1:298437-324733 GCA_036245035.1 Adrianichthys oophorus
GGAGTTAAGCAAATTTAAGGATGATCACAGAAGTGTGTGTGCAATGAGTTACATGAGATGGCACACTGGCATTCTAACATTGTTCAAGGCAGGTAAAGAGTGACGACATGTTGGAATGGGATAAAAACAATGAGATACAGCTTAGCAGTTACAGTAAAATGATCATTAATGCTTAATTTTGGTCCGATTTTTAAAAAGAAAACATATGATCATCAGAAAAATAAGATCCAGGCTTTGGTATTAATGATTTTATGCGAAGTGCAACACATCAACGATATTTCAATAAATAAATACGTCATTATATAGGAAAAGCAATGCATACTGGATGTAAGGTTGTGATTTTATTTAAATCCACACACAGACCAAGATTTACACAAACCGTTTAACTCATTGGTCCGACATCGCTGCAGACCGCTAGGGGCCGTTGTATAGGCTATGGGCCAGTCTCCGCCTGGAGCGGCGCGACGCGGTCGAAACCGACTGAGAAAAGTGTACCCTGGTCTACAGTCACCTCGGTCCGGGGGGCCCGCGGACAGGAGGTACAGTGAGCACTTCCTCCATGGCACTGGAGTAGCGAGGTCCGGGCAGCGTTAGCATTCACCAAGCGGGGAGGGGCTGGGGGGTCTCGTTCTACAAGTAGATCCCACCCAGCCTCTATCTGAAGGACTCAGGCAATCGCGCGCCCAACAGATGTGGATTTGGCGCTGGTCTTTTCCCACTTTGCTTGCTGCTAATGAGTAAACATTTCTGAAAAAGACTATCTCTCAAGTGAAAAGGTATAAGAAAATCATTTTTTTAAACAATTGAGAATTCTGTAATGCAAAGAAAAAACTACAAAGATAAGTTTGCTGCTTTAGGAAACAAAGATCAAATAAGCGTTCATCCAAAGTGCCTAAATCCTTACTCCCATCTGCCTGTCATGGGTAGATATGCGCTGTCTGTGGGTGAAAAATGGGCAAACCTGTAGGCGGCATGCAGGGGACCTCCATGAAATATCACGGTTAGGTAAACCCATGGAGAGAAAAAATTCATGCACATTTTTTTCATTGATTCTGCGGGTGACAAGTCGTAGCAAGCATCTATACAACATGTAAGCGTACGTTTTTTTTCAATCCCCCTGAAACCTGCGTACTGGTGAAGGGATCCATTAGCGTTGTAGGGCGTGCTCTTGAATGCAGCCTAGCTGTTAGAAATGAGGAAATAAGATAATCCGAGTGCAGTTTGTGTGGGCGTCCTGCAGGGGGTTGACGTGTTACCTGCACTTACGATGGCACAAGGGCCCTGTAAAACAGCATCACCCGAATGTCACAAGTATGTGTAACTTGCATTATTCTTACAAATGCTTCACGCAACACTAACCACAACAATGATACGTTCCATTTTCATGATATTCCTTGAGGTGGCTGTGCGAGCCTCAAGGGAACTGCAAGACACACCCGTGCTCTTCTAAAGATGCAGCCTATCCTCTCAACGACCCTCCACGGACCCGGCCAACCCCAAAACCCAGACATTATTTTGGTTCTTCACCAGTTCAAACAATAAACTCCTTTCCTCCTCATAGAAATGGCATTTATTACTTTCTAGTGCTGGTTAAAGGGTCTCATCTTTACACAAATGAAAGCAGTGAATCTTTTTAGTGCGCAGTTGTCCACAAGGGTTCCAGCTAATAACAGTTTGGCTAATGCATGCTGATTGCTTTCACCGGCTGTGGGAGGTATGTGTGCAGAGATTCTGCGCTGAGGTCAAAACCGACCAGACGCGTTTGTTAAATGCATTTGTCTATAAATTGATGCTTAAATAAAGAAAACCTCCAAAGTAAATCAAATTCAAATAAACATTCAACTGGTTTGCTGGTCACTTCGAAACCAGCTTATTATCTGTGACAAATAAATGCTTCCGAATTTATCAGCAAGAATCTCAGCCAATTAGTTTTATTCCTCTGTGGATTCTGGTTGAATATAATTTTTTTTCAAAGTCAAAGAGGCTTGCTGGTGTTGGAGAGATTGATGTGTATTCATGAATAGTGAGCATGTCTTGTGGAAAAGGGAATGCAGTGGAATGATTATTCAAGTAGCCTCTTGTGGGAGTTTGCTGCTTTTCATCGCTGCCATGTTGCAGGGGAAGACTCAGGCCATCCAGGAGAAACCATTTCTCTTGGCTTCAGGAGCCCTACAAAGGACTTAAAGGAAGTGTTTGAGGACATGAAAGTCTGGGCACCTTTGCTTAGACTGCTGCCCCCACGACTCAATCCTGATTAGTGGAAAAATATGGATGGATCCCCCTGCATTTTTGGCTTTTGTCTTGGCACTCCAGTGTCCTCTAAATGACCCTTTAAGTGTGAGTGTGTGTGCGCCAGTCTATCCTTGTCATGGAATGGCAAAGATCTCACCTTTGCCCAACAGTGGCAGGGATAGGCTCCAGCAACCATGTGACTCCAATAGGGATTTAGTGGGTTTGGAAAACGGATGGAAAAGCGAGAGATGCCATTTAATTACATGGCATTTAATTCTAATACTTTCATCAAAAAATGGCAAAAGCAAAGCATCAGTACAAATTGTGTAAAAATTGACAAAAAAAGTCATACAAGTTCTTACATTTATGGATTTCTGCTCAATTATAGGGTTAAAATGTTTGCAGAAAAACACAAACTAAGAAAAGCAGCAATATATTATAACTCCAACAATAAAGTTAGAAATGATTTGTTTGAGTGCAGTTTACCATCACAATGCCTCATCAGGGTTTTCTTCCTGCTGCATGCTTTTAAAAAGCTCCTACTCTTTGATTTAGTTTGAATACAAAAAAAGAATAAAGCTCATTAATTTTCACTCTAGTGGTTGTTGTTTTTGTTATGTGAGGAGCAAACTTTTACTCTGATGAAAAAGCAGAGAAAAATCTACGCACCCCTGGCTTAACAAGAGATTGTCTGTAATCATTGCAAATGACTGTAGCATAGGCAAAATAATCAACTTTTTTCTTTTTGAAGCAGCAGAAAAAATGCCAGCAAACAACTAAATTGGAGACATTGTCAAAAACCGACTGTCAGCTTCATGCGGTCTTGCGAGGGATGCAATTATCATGGCGGTGTGCTGAGTTGCTTGTTTTTGCAGATGAAAGGGCAATCAGATTTCAATTTGCAGAGTAAAGACACATTTTAATGCCAGATGTAAACATGAACACAATCTTCACAGCACCAGGATCGAACGCATACCCGAGCTCAGAGCTGCTGTTTACATGCGCTGCCACGACAGGTCGACCTTTTTAGGTCGACCGAGAGATTGGCAGGCAAATAAGTCACAGAAACCGATTTTGTTTTTCCTCACTGCTGTTTAGTGAGCTGGCAACAGGAGTCGGGAAAGGCGGCGCGTCAGTGGCTGGAAGTTCACTGGGGCGCAAAGCCACCATGATAAAAACTGGAAGGGGCGAGCCCCCTTCATCTCACACACAGGCTCATATGTTCCGGCAGATCCGTAGTGTCACATTTCACAAATGATGCCCTACGAGCCAACACGCCTTCCACCGGTTGCTAGGCAACAGCACAAATCCAGGGAATGTTTACAGAGTTTTGCTACGTGGTTCATCTCAGGGGAGAGGTGAGACATGGAAGGATGACACGATGTCCTCAGACGGGGGGGATGATGGGTGCTAATGTTCTGGTTATTCCAATTAAGCACAGAAAATCCTATAATCATGATTAAATATCGCATTTATTTATATTATCCATCACTAAAACCATGACTGTATCTGAGAACTGGACGGAGTGGCCCCGCCCCCTAGCGTTCCAAACAGGAAGTACCTGCTGGCTCCAGGAAGCTAAAATGCCATAGACTTCTATGAAGAAAAAAACTACTATTACTCAGTCATTCTATTTGTCAAGATTACCATTATCGCTGATACCTTTTTTCTTGCTAATCCTAATTTTCACGATTTTAACAATATTTTTTTGTAGTTCAAGTTATTCAAGCTATAAACTGGCCTATCAGATCCTTCAGTAAAAGTATGTGGTTTCCTGTCGAACGTTCGAAATGTTGGATCGAAAGGTTTTGTGTCGTCCGCTTTCAAGTAGAAGTGGAGGGATGCTTAGCAAGCTCACTCCTGACTGGCGAGACTGGTCGCCATTGAACAGAAGACCCAGACCAACACGGACAAGATTGCAAATAAAATGACCTCATTTCATTGGACCAGGAAGTAAACCATTTTCTATGAATTACATCAAACTCACTGGGTCTAGTCTCATTTGCACTAAAGTAAACACAGCCCATCCATTTTCTAGACCTCTTTATTCCTAGTGTTGCTTTGTTCACTCCAGGATTAGAAATGCGCTTTCAGGTGGCCTTTCCCAATGAGAGGTCTATGTAAATGCATGTTCACGCATCGCAATGCAAGTTTTTAAGTTTGTTTTTTGGCTCTATGTAAAAAACATAAAGCTCAGTCAACGCACACTGACTCCACATTAAAAGTTAAACCAGGTTGAACTTTGACCCATCAGGGACTCCGATTTGGTAGTGATGTATGGACGGTGTTCCCCTGTTAATTCCCGGAAGTGCCAGCTGTTTGACAATTGATCTTGGGGGAGAAAGTCTTTTACATATCAGAACCGAGCTGGGAAAGAAAAAGCCCAGAGCAAGAATCATGAGATTTGCACTGCTTTGACATTTCACAATAAACTTCTTCCAACTGTAGGTGGCAGACATGAGTTGTTAACCCTGTATAACCATTAAATAATTGACAGAAAATTCCAGTTCTTTGGATTTGGGGCCTTTATAGGTCTCTCCGAACAAACAAGCAAAAAAAAAAAAAAAGAAAATAAAAAGTTTTTTTACATAAAATTTAGTTTTGTATTACATCTGATACATCAGGTCACACAGCTCAAAAATATTTTTTACCTGAGCTGACAAAAATATTCTAAGACAAAAAAAAACAAGAAATTTGTATTTCCATTCCATTGCTCTTGCGGAGGGCTGACAGCCTCACGTATCAAATATGATACGTTCTGTTTTAAAGGGTTAAATTGTAAGAAAAACAAACAGACCTTGCTGGTCCAGCGTGAACACCGTGGGCTATATGCACGTTAAAGAATGCACATTCAGCACACGTCACACGCCCGCTTTGAAAGTAGCTTAAAGGTTTAGTGGGGAGTCCAACAGGTGAAGAATCCTATCAGCTCAGGTGGAGATCTCAAAAACATGAAGACCAGCACACAGAAGTTTCAGCCTTTCAGCACTCACATAACTGTGTTGATCCCTGAAAGCTGCTGAAACATCTGAAGGCCACAGCCCACCAGGAGAGCTCGCCGTGTCGGGGGGTAAGTCAGCATACGCCACACCACCGGACCATCTGCAGACACACAGACAAACAGTGTCATTTCCAAATAAGCTTCCAAATGAAAAAAAAGCACACAGATGTCATGGAGCCAAGCTAGTCTGGTTCACATGAAATGATGTCTGCCAGCAAACCTTTGTGACGGAAACGAATGTTTGATATTTGTACATTTACCCCTAAACATTATTAGATAATATAAAGGATGCTTTGTATGAATGTCTGTGAGCATGCTGCACGTTACACGATGCTGGATTTTTGATTAGAGGTGTCACAATGTGGTATTGATGTTAAACAATACATGTTAAACCACCAGAGGGGCATGGTATTTTGGAAAATGATGACCATTTACTTATTTTCTTAATTTTTGCTGCTGTTGTCATGTTGTGTGTTGTGTTGCTGATGGAGGAGCAAACATAACACTGTATTTTTTTCTGTCTGAGTCTTATTGTTTAAAGGAAATAGCCTGTTTTATCTTTTGTATGAACATTAAGTTAATATTTCTGTAAGTAATGTAAAGGTATTTTATTTTATCGCAATTTGTTTTTGCTTTTAGGCACAAATGTATGTATTTATGCATTAGTTTCAGTTCCATGTTTTCTGCTGTTTATTTCGATTTTGCAGAATGCCATTCATCTTTAGAATAGGGCAAATTTCTTTTTAAGGCAAATGTATCAGGTTTGACTTGGATTGATTTTCTTTGCTCCATGAAAGGACATATTAACCCCAATCTAAACTCACCATGATCCATAGATTATATTCATAGTAAAAACAAACAAACATTACTATTAACTTAACCAAAAAACTAAAGCTTGTAATTAGACTTCTTTGTTCTGACATGTTGGAGATGCACCCTGCTTAACTCTTGTACTTCTGAGAAAGATATAAACAACCTGGAGAATTTTTCTCAGAATTCTTTAAACAGGTATTCATGTTTCTATTGACTGACAGGTTGATAACTGCGTGGGTTTTTTCATTAACAAATCTATTTGGAGGGGAAACGAAGCGACAGATGGTTGCTTCCTCTAGCAATCATCCACCTTTCGATTCCATTTGTTGACTTAGAAATAGGAAATAAAAACGCCCTCCTTCTGGTTAGTTTTATTATTTCATCAATGCAACGAGGCAGATTGAGAGATGATATACTGAAAAATATATATATGTACTGTCCTACTTTTGCAACAGCTGAAGCCTCAATTGTTTTTTAAAGTTTTGCCCACAAAGGTCCATGTTTTTCTTTTTTTTTGCTAGACAAAAAGGAAAACACAATGATCTTTAGATGGGTGCAGAATTTTCTTAATGTTGAAAAAGATTTTTCTCTCTGCTAAGCAACATCCTCCACAACAGATTGAAAAAACAAAGTCCTTGGGTCCTTTCTTTTAAATGGTAGACTTTTACTTCAACCAAACAAAGACTAAAAATAAATTTATGATGAAGAATATGAACTGCAAAGACACAAAACTAACATTTTTTATTAAAAAATACTTCCTTTCTACACAAACACTGGGTTTAAAAAACACTGGAGTGATTTAAGACATAGGAACACTGAGGGAATGAAAACGTTGCAGCATGAATGTCTTTGTGAAGTCAATTTGAAGTGACCACTCTGTTTTCCTCATTTACTGTACATATAGAAGGCATAAGGATGTGGCAACATCACCCTCTGGTTTGTTTTGGACTGATCTAAATTCAAATCCATGTTTGTTCTGGTCACATTTGGCCAAAATGCCAAAATGTGCAATAAGGAAGAAACTTTAACTGTAGCACATCGCCTGCCCGTTCTGGAAGAGGATCCCTCCTTCATGTGGACATCCTGGAGATTTTCATATATTTTAGTTAGGATTTTTTGATGAGTTCTCCCTCACTGAGAAGGAGGGTCTAAAGGCAGGGATGCAAGTTTGGCTTAGTCTGTTAAGTTTAGTTTAGACACCAGCTTTTGTTGACATTTTTATGATTGACTTTATATTCTTTTGCATGAATACTGGTGGGAAGCCCATTGAGACATCCGCATTGTGTGATATTGGGCTATAAATAAAATGGAACTGAAATGAATCAAAGTGACTACGCCCCTGTTTGAGCCTATATATGTTTATATTATGAAAGAAGAAGTTCAAAAAGCAAAAAAAAAAAAGTTTTTAGATTAGTCTGTATGTTTATTACACACAGACCAAAGTTGGACTATTTTATATTGAAACGAATGGGAAAAATTTACTGGGTAGCAAAACAAAATTATTGTGTGATCCTACCTGGCTCCAGTTACTTCAGATTTTTGTTAAATCCACATTCAACAGCAAGTGGTAACTAATGACTATATATGAGAACTGGACTGAATGAGTGTGACATTATCAACAGAAAATGGCTAACTTACGGCTCCAACCAAATAAAGTTTATTCAATCGCCATTTTTTGGCAATATGAATGCTGCCATGTTGGAGACAGATGTCATCAGTAAGCAGTGACTAGTGGAGCCGGTCAGAGTCATCGTTTCTATTGCAACTACTCTCTCCAGTCAGCAGCTTGTTGGAAGTCCCCACCCCAACCACTGGAAAGCCAGCAACACAAAATCTGTCAGACAAAAGTTTTGACTTGAAACCACATACTTTTATGAAGGCATTTGATTGGTCAGTTTATAACTTGAGTAGCTTTACCCACAGAAAAAAAATCAGATTAGCAAGAACATTTTAAAAACAGTTTCAGAGCAAAAATAGTTATTCTGACAAATAAAATAGACTAATAGCTAATTATTTCTCAATAGAAGTATCTGAGATTTTGGTTTCTTATTTCCTATGTGGAACACGAGGGGGGAGGGTCATTCAGTCCAGTTCTCAGCCAAAGGTGGGACCACTTGGTTTACCAACAAAGACAAGCAAAAAGAACACAACAACAACAACAGCCATAAAAACAAACACAAAAACCCTAAGATGGCTGTAGCACATTAGGACATCTTTCTGAAAGAGATTTGTTCAATTGAAACGACTCGGCAGTTTCTATCATTTGGATTTCTTCTGGCATTTCAAATTAAGGCGTAATCTTGTGGATTAGTGTGGATCAGTGTTTTCATTTCCAGCTTTGACCTTTGGCAAAAGGAGAAAAGTACTCAAGAAAAGAAAATGCACCATATACTTCAAATACATGCAGAAATACATTTGACAACTTCATACAAGTTTGAGCTTTTACTGCAGATACAAAACGACACTTCCTGTGAGTCATTGTGAATTCTGCACAACGTCTGGCTTTGGAGTTGCCTCAAAGAACCTCATAAATAAATAACTTCTAGGAAGAAAAGATAGGGTTTCATTAAAAATCTTTATTGCTTTACTTCTTCCAGAACGTAATGCGTATTGAAAGATCAAGAAATGACTTCAATCTCTAACCTACTTGAGATGAGAAAAGCTCCCTCCAGACGATTAGTAGGAGAGGAGCTACCATTTCGCTTTTTAAGACGGTGGATCTCTCTGTGTGGGATGAAGCAAATATTTGAATTTGGCTCTGCAGTCCTGCTGGACCTCCAACACCCAGCTAGGCATGTCTAAAAGAACACGTCTCTGTGAAGAGGTAGAGAGGCTGAATGGACCTTAAAATTGGGCTAAAGATGGGGAAATGTATTTGGATGAATAAGCACAAAACTTTGAGAATCAACAAAGACACAAAGGTGAAGTCAAGACTCACAAGCACAAGCGTGTAAGAAAGGATGCATCAGCCAATACTAGGGAGATGACACACTCCGGCTGAGTATTGGTAGCAGCTGTGAGTGGGAGGTCTCCAGTCCAGTAAACATCTCCTTTAAAAGCTGGACAAGACAGCTAGTGTCTGCATGAGGAAGTAGACAAGCTACAATATGACATTCTTTACAAACTCACCTTTGAGAGGATATATCATTCTGTTTCAAGTTTTGTCAAAAATCCTTTTGAACCTTTTTATAACCAAATTCTTTTATGTCATACTTATTAGTTGAAAAAGACTTGCTTTCATGTTTTTTTTTTTTATATTTCACTTTGCTGACACCTCTGATTGGTTAACTTCTCAGAGTATCATGATGTCTGTTAGTCCTTAGACACATGTACCCCTACATGTACCCAGGACAACTCATACAGGCACCCGAAGAGACGTCATGAAAATGGAATGTATGATTGTCGCATGTAGTGCGTGTCTCTCTCATAAAGTCTCTATAATGTTAATGGATGTTTTAAGTGCTTATGATGATGTCGTACAGTGCCCTTTTGCCACACTCAAGTTGTTAGTAGGAAGTAAGTGTAACCTCCTTACTGTGTTTGTGCAAATACTGCACGCATGGAGTGTGCAGGTGACACATAAGTGCCCGTAGGATGTCCACACAAACAAATTTCTGCATGTAAGGAGCAAGGATTTATCATTTGAACAGCACTAACGGCCCCCATGGGAGAGGGTTGAATAAATAAAAAAATCGGAATCTCACTTATTTCACCCATGCTTACCCTCAGGTGTGGTATAAGTGTTCGCTATGACCTGTCGCCCGCCCCATGGGCGTAAAAAATTGTGTGTTAACTTGTTCTCTCAGATGTGACTGATGCTGCATTCACACCTTCCTCAGTATCGGGCGTTCAAGCAACCACTTCTAATGAAAAGTCTATGTTTGATATGTCTTTGTATGGATTTAAACCTTTGTTGATTGTACTGTTTATGTACTATTTCCTGCTTTGATTGCTTGAAATAAACCATTTCAAATCAAATCAAAATACGTAAATGTGCATATTTGCGAGCTCCAGCGTTCAAAACTTCTGTGTTCACGTGTCGCTATGCAAGTTTCTATCCTGTTTTTGGGCTCCACGTACAAATTGTGTGGCCGTCCACACAGTCCAGTGAAAGAACGCATGCCACACGTCTGTTGTGAACGTAGCTGTCATGAATCTGTCAGCAGCTCCCACCTCCAACCACCAGAGGGAGCCCTCGCCTGAGTATTGATATCCCAGCTCCTTACGTCAACTCCCATCAGCCATTGCCTCAGCTTACTTCCTGCTCAGCTGTTTTCCATTGCTGTCATCAGCCACTAGCATATATACTAGCTCAAGCCTTCACTTCTTTGCAAAGTCTTGTTTTCCCTAACAGACATTCTGAGCATTTGGTCCTTGTTTGACTTTCTGGCTCTCTGACCATGTGCATGTTTCATCGTTCTCCTGCCTCACCCTTGAGTTTTGAACTTTGACTACGTTTATGTCTTGCACCTGCTCAACTTTATCAAAACGTTTGCATATGAATCCAAATACTTCAGCCTTCTCATTACAGTAGCAGAAGGCTTACGTATTTTTTCAGCAGACTCCTGGCTACTTTTAACAAATGCACACTTATTTTTTACTGCATTATTTATTGTTTAGTTATTTGGTACCTGCTGTTTTTTATAGAGCAATGCTAACATATCAATTCCTGCGTTATGGGATCAATAAAGTTCTTACTATTCTGTTCCATTTTTAAAAACTGATTTTTTTTAAATTTACAAATGGGCACGAGTCAAATTTTAAAGGGACATACATTTAAGATGCCTTTTTCCATGTTAGTGTAAGTGTTGTCTCTTTAAGTCATTGTTTTCTATATCAGATAAAAAAGATTGATTTGACTTTAAATTAGACAAATGGACTTGGAGTCCGGGCAGTGAAATGTCTGTAAAGACAAATCAGAATTGATGTGTTTATGGAGTGATCCATTTCCATGGTGCAACCCAGGTGGATCTTGATGGTTTGGTCCCTGGAGACCAGAGCAGAGAGCCGTTATCTGATTTAGCCAACAGTGAATCAGGATTCATGAACCATAGGCAGTTACTGCAACGGCGGCACAAAGATCTGCTCCTCCAACAACAATCTCAGCAATAAAAACTACCAACAAACAAGATTTTGTTTCTAATTTTTCTTTGTTTCTTACCTTGGATCAAACTCCAGCAAAGTGTTAAAAATAAATGCCACCAGCCAGTGCCTCCAGCTTATCACCCAACACAGCATATGAAAGCAACGCGATAAACACCAAGCAGCTGTAATTTTATCAGATGAGATTCTGAAAATGAAGGGATGAAAAAGAAGCCAGCGGGCGACCAGAGAGCCACAAGCACAGTGATTAGTCCTCCCAGCACTGCAGTAATTGAGCCCTACATTGAAAATTTCCAGTTGCATCTGTATCTCTTTGAATATGATCTATACAGCAGATGCCAACAATGTGTGCTGTTATATTCTATTTCAAAATAAAAGCATTTATAGTCTGCAGAGGTTTTCCGCTAGATATGCAACTTTTAAAGGTGCTTTTAGCGTATTTATTGTTGACTGGATTGACTTAAAGAGTGAGATCTGATCAGGAGAGGTTATTAGACGTGGTTTATTTGGGTTAAGGATGCAGAAGTATTTCATGACTTTATATTATTGTGGTTCATTTTCCCATATTACATTTGAGAGCTTACAAAACCGCCTAAGCTAAACTCTTATATGAAAGGTCCCTTCAGAATCTCATTTAATTTGGGACACCTTTTTTAACCACTTCCCCAAATTCAATCATTTGTCATTCTACACACCAAAATCATGAGAAGAAACTCATCTTTAAGGCTCAAACAGGCATTGCCACCCATTCAACAGACCATTGAGCTGGAGCAAAGTCAACCCAGCAGCCTGTTTGATCCCCACATCTCTCATGTCCTCTGATAGATTCAGAGTTTTTTTTCTTTTTTTTTTTTAAATAGAGCCAAACAGATTTGCAGAGAAAACAGCAAGTTTGAGAGAAAATTTAACATATGAAGGTCCAGTTAACATGCAGGGAAACTGACTAAATTAGCAACATTTTAATGGATTTGATACCTTCAGTAAAGTATTAGTGAAATGTAAAGGTTTTTTTCCAGTTTGGTGACCAAGGAAAATGTCAAAATTCAACTTTAGTAATAAATTAGTTTAAAATGACAAAACTTGTCTGGATTTTTTTTTATTCTGAAACATTCATAAAATTGGTCAGATTTACTTTCTACTTTTGCATAGCTGCTTATCAAAAGTTACGTACTATTACGTACAGATTTCAATTTAAAGGCATTTCCTTGGAACATTAAAAAAACACCTATTTACAGTTTGCTGAGCCTTGCTGAGGATGTAACATGTTTCATTTAAAGGAGTTATCAAAGAAAAACATTGAACCATAACCTTTTAACACTGGAGATGTCGCTGGTGACAGCAAAAGACCACACATGCTCCAGTAACAACCAAACCTCTTTTGCTGTTAATGCAATTGATGCAATTCCAACAGATTCTGATGTGAACAAAAGCAGCTTTGCGCTGATATGCAATACTTAATGCTTCCATTCTGTTAGAATCCGCTGGTTTACTTTAATTGTGTAAACACTTTACCACTGTATTACTACATAGCGATCAAAGCTTTGTTTCTCTGCTTCAGAATCTACTGAAATTATGTTAATCACATCAGCAGTCAAAGAGTTACAGTAGTTCAAAGAACGTTAAATGTGACTGCTTGTAAATGTGCTTCTGCTTGAGTTTGAGGATAAAACTAGCAGAGGATGAAGTAGAAATGTCTTTTCTTTATAGTAAAAATAAGACATGTTTAGTTACTGCTCTTCCTTGGCTACTCGCTTTAGCCAAACGCCTGAGCCTTCCAGCTTACCTCCCCCACACTGACTGCCCTGTCAAATGCTTCTTTGTGTTCCTGCTTCAAACACATGGAAGAGCCAGGTTGTTGAAACAGACAGAGTGGAGAGAATTCAGGAGAAGAGGAACAAAGAGGCAGATGGTTTTTCAAGCACACTGGCAAGCATCCGTTCATAAAAAACCTTCAATTACAGAGGCCAACACTGATTCCATGTGTATAAGTAAATTGCATTTTCATTGCTGGGTCAATGCATGGCCGAAGCAAGAGGACGGCATTAAAGAGGAACTGAACAATGTCAAATCAACGAAACCAAAAAGGCCAAGCAGCCGCTCCCCTTTCGGATCCAATCAGTTTCCGTGGGAGGAAAAAGTCTTGGAAACTGGCTGCACTCAGATACCAGAACGAGTTCAATCAAGGAATGAGGCCTGGCAATCTGCAGCCCTGCAGCAGCCTCCATTTCCCCCTTTAATTATTCCTGCAAAACACTTCCTCTCCTCTGCCGTTCACCTTTTCTGAGCTTTCTCATCATGCTGACATGACAGGGTCAAGACTCCCAGTGCAGATCAGAGCACCGGGTTGGAACAGAGATTAGATCTCCTACTGTTTTTGTGTAGCTAAATAAAAAGAAACTGCTGTTTTAACCACAGTCAAATTCTTTTCTGATTCTTAGATCAACATCAAGCCCCTCTGACAGCTTTTTCATGATCTGGAGATGCTTAATGGGGGCAGTAAATACCCCATCATTGTGTTTTTGCTAAGCAGGCGTAGAAAGAAAATGACTTTAACGATCCACTCCGATTGGTGTGTTTTTAACATGTTCTTGTGGCATTTTTCTGAAGATGGAGAACATATTTTCAGAAAATTAAGCTTAAAATTGCATTTCTGAGTAATTCTGTTTTAACTCATTATGAATCAGAAGAGGAAAAAAAAAAATGCAGTCTGAAAATGACCTTATTTGGAAAGTGAAAGGAGATTTTTGAATGAAAGTCTGAATGAAAAATGGCATAAACATAATTATAAGACGCCTGGGAACGCTTTTAAAATAGACCAAAAGATGTTTGGAGTGGCACTTCAATTATAAACTGTGAGAAACAGGAAGTTTGACCCTAAAATTAAACTTCAAAAGTGGTATGTTACACTTTTAAAGGTGAATAAATGTACTTATACAGTCAGATCGACACATTTTAACTCTAAGACAACAAGACAGAGTAGGCAAAACTTTTTTTTAGGTTTGATTTCTTACATCAATACTTTAGAGAGTAAAAATTTAAGCCCTTGCTGACAAGTAAAGGATGTCCCAAACACATAATTATGAAATTTTATTAATGGACGTGAATCTGAAAAAGGGGTTTAAAAAATTACAACTTTTATTTTATACAGCAATCATGTGAAATTCTCAAAGACAAATGTCTTAAATAAAAACTGAATACATGTGGAAAGATCAACATTTATCTTTGTTTTAATGTGATTTTTAAAAAGATGGTGTCTTTATGAGGTACAGACAGATCAGGGGTCAACATCCTGTGAAGATCTACTGACTGTAAAACCTTTTAAAAAAGTTTTTAACCCTAAATATGGCAAGAATTCATGATATCACAAATATCACAAATTACGTGTGTTAGCACAAATATCTAATTACCAAATCTCAATGAAATCTCTGTGCGAAAGGGAACAATATCAATTTCTTTTGTAAATGCATATTGAGTGTCCGCATGATTAGACTGCTTTTAAAGCAAAGCCATGCTGCACAGGAATGAACATTGAATTATTGTTGTGAACCGTTTGTTTTTATCGCCATTTCCAGTTGTTTCATAATCACATTTTAAATAGCATTCTACTTTTCTAGAATTAGAAATGTATTTTTTTTCCACTCAACTGGGTTCATCAGCTCAGGCTTTATAGCTCTCAGATTGATGCTAAATTTAAACTCGATAGCAGCAGCGTTAACACATGTTTAGGTGTCGCAGAGGCAAGAAAATTGCTGAAATGTCTTGATTAATTCATGCCCAAAATGTCAGCTTCTGCCCTCCAAAGCGTGATCTGTGCTGCAGCTGGCTCGCCGATTCCCAGACAGATAAGTCAGGAGGGAGACAGAGCTCTGGTGACATCTCTTTCCATCTTTGTTTTTGGTGTAGAGCAAGCTGGAGAATTTCTTTAAAACAAATCGTTCTCATCTTGAGCGAATGACACTGGTCCGGTATGAGGCGGACAGTATGCACAGAAACTCCAGAAACGTCAAGAAGCAATTCCAAAGAAGCATGTATAAACCTTAAAGGCACAGAAAGAATGTAGATTTGCTTTTACTGACTCATTAACTGAAGTTATGATTTTTTTCCTGAACCAATGAACAAATATGAACATTTAATTTTTGCTTAAAGGCAAATATTTTTATCAATATTTTTATCAACTAAGATCATTTGATTGATCATGTTAATTAAAAAATGTCACTTAAAAACTCATGTCACTTAAAAAAAATCTTAACTTTCTATACCTTAATTTTATGTTTCGTGTTTTGACGTTCTGTCTGTGTTTTGTTTTGTTCTCCAGCTCACCAGAGCAACAGAGGAAGAGGTTTTAAACGATGTTCTTGCAATTATAATATCAAACATACTGAGGATGGAACAGAAATGCGGAACAAACAGGGAATAATTCAAGCTGCATGTTTCTACAGATCACACCAGCTAACAAGAGTTCAGAACATCACAATTCCCACACACTAATGCAGACTACTGGTATTGTTGACGTTTTCAATGCAAACTTTGGCATTAATTTTTGATGTTTGTGACAATCAAAAAGGGCAAAATGGTGGCGGCTGAACAACTAAATTAAATCAGAATCAAGAGAGCTGCCAGCACTGACAGACGTAGATCATTTAGGTTGAGAGGCGCATTAAAAGAAAGACTTTCAACATCCACTTTAAATGTGAGCTTTTATTTTAACTTGAATTTTATTGAAGTAGAGTTTTTAAAGTATAGGAATAGGCAAAAGTCTTTTATTTTTTACTATATTAAAGTGAACCCCAACCTAAAAAAAGAAGCTTTATTTTTTTGTATTTTGAATGAACTGAAAAGCTAAAAGTTTGTTTCCTGTTTTAACCAAATGTTTGAGTCCTTTTTGATGATTTGCAGTTATTGATTTATTATCATTATTATTTATTGGTCTAGTTATCATTACTTTTACCCTTTAGACTGCTTGAATGATAAATACTCAGTAATCTGAAACACAACATTGAAAAATATTCTTAACATTGCATAAGTTTTTAAGCAAGCAAAATATTTGCTTTTTTATGCGTTGGTGTTGTTTCATTGTGGTTTTTATGATTTATTATTCCTATTTTTTTTAAATAAAGTATAAACCATACTCTCTTAAGTTTATAAAGCTGATCTGTGAACTCTCTTAACATTAGTGAAACACTCTCATTTTCATTTGTAAGTGAAAAAAAAAAATCCTTGTGTGGTCCTCACCATGACCACATTAAGAACTTAACCCAGCGAGTGTGATGTCGTCCAAAGAGAATGATTCCTTTCCAGTTCAAATTAAAGGAAGTCAATTCAGTCACCAATTTTTTGCAATACAGATGCCGCCATGTTGAAACTAGATGACGTCAGTCAGCAGTGATTGGTCAAGGTGCATTCACACCAAACGCGATTTGCGCGGCCCGCCCCTCCTTCGCCTCACGGATCATTTGCTGCTCGCAGCATGGCCCAAGATGTGTTCTGATTGCCTGATTGCTACATGGAACAGGCTGCTAATGTTTGTAGCTTGATTGCTACATGGAGCTGCGTCCGTTTATCTCATTTACAATGCATGGGAGACAAGTAAGAAGTACACAGGGCTCTGTCAAAATGTCAGTCTGCTTTATTACGAGTTGCAAACAAGTTTGAATGCTTTTGTGAATATGCTAACGTGGCTAATGTGTTGTGATGCCAAACTGTTTTTTAAGTGTTACTAACAAGGTTGAACACATAGTCACAGTGTTTGTTTTAGCTGTAACATGTTTTTTACGTGTTGCAAACACAGTTGGCAGTTACAGTTGTTGATATGCTAACGCTTCTAACATGGCTAACGTGTAGCGTGTTACAAACAAGTTCTAGAATTACTTCTTTCCAACTCCTTTGTCTCACTTAATGCACCTTATCATTCAGTGAGCCTTACCTATGACACAAGTTAGAGAAACAGACCGTTTGTTGACGGGTCGCCTTATAATCTGGTATAGTGCTGAAAATATGGTAAACCTATCTTTTGAATGTAGTCTCTTAAAAGTCATGTAATGTATTAACAAAGGAGGTTTTTATACAGTGCAACTCTCTAAAAAGGTACTTATTGTTGCACCAAGTTCTTTTTACATCAAATGCAAGAAATGTGTATCAAAACTGCACTGTTGTTCATTTGGATTTAGGTTCCTTGAACTAAAAAGTAAAGAAAAACAAAAAGAATAACAACAAACGTGACTAAACTGTAGAATGGTTTCTATCCCTTCTTTTTCTATTTCCCACGTCTTCTTCTGCCCCACGTCGCACACTTCCAACTGAGCGTCTCAGGTGGGTGATGCTAATGAGCTCTTTTCTCCTCCAGCTGAGGCACTCTTCCAGAATAAAGAATAGAGATCTGCTAACCTTCTTTTTCTATCCCAAACCATTGCTTTTCTTTTCTTGTCTTCAGTCTCCAATGCTCCGAATTGAAGCTTCAAATTGAGCATGATGTTAAAAATTAGTGTACCTTTGACCTTGCAGGGACAAGACAACCATCCATTACACAAAGATAAAGGCTTCTATTACAAAGTTGTCACCTGGCTCTATTTCCTCTAATGAAATGGAATATCACAGCTCTGGGAGGAAGCTGTTGATGTGGTTTCTGTATGTTTTTCCAGATGAGGGAGGCACAAAAGGTTTATGGACCGGCTAGAGAGGGGTCTACAACTGTACAACCAGTCCGCCATCAGACCTGGCCATTGTAAACAAACAAAAGATTCCTTATTTCCTTAACTATGTCAAATTCAACGCCCAGATGAACAACAAATATCTGATTTTTTTTCAGATTTCTCAAGTTATCCGATTTTTCCAGTCACACCTAAATATAAAAATTGAATTGTCCTTTCTCCAACAATGAGATATCGGATTAAGAAATGTAGATTTCTTGACAGATATAATAAACAAACATTTCCTTGCATGCATCCACCTTCTATGAATGTATTTATATATTTCTAGTTATACTCTGCATCTGCTGATGTGTTCATAAAATACAGCACAAAGTAGGGAGAGTAGTGTGTTCAAGGCAACAGCTTGTTCTCTTTAGAGTAGTTCCTACATTAGTAAAGCTAACATTACGACCTTTTGGCACCCGGTTGTTTTATAAATAAAGGACAGGTGCAGGTTTTGAAGATGACTATCTATGTTCTCCAAAACAAACGAGACAAAAACAAACCAGCATTTTTCGATGATCGCATTTCCATTGTTAATTTGCACATTTTTGTAGCATTATTTTGCCTGTCAACAAGCTCAGGTTTGCACTCAGGCTGAGCATAGTTTTTTGTGGCTCTGTGGAAGTCCATCAGAAGCTGAGAAGGGACCCCTGTCTTTTTAATGCTACATTCACTCCGAGCATTTGACGAACACACTTTCTCAAATGTGCTTTAAACATATGGTGTTCACACTGGATGAGTAGGGAGGGTCTTCTTCTTTTTTTAATGTTTACTAGCGCATGTCTGCATGTCGCCATGTCAAAGCGGTGCAAATCTCGTGAATCTTTCTCCAGGCTTTTTCTTTCTCAGCTCTTTTCCATTTTATGAAAGACTTGGTGCCACGTAATTCCAGCGAGGCACAAACCCCAAATATTAATATTAACAATCAAATTGCAAACAGTTGGCACTTACCTGAGTTGAAGGGGATTATTATTTATTCGTCACTACCAAAACTGAATCCCTGATGAGACTAAGTTCAACGTAGTTTAGCTTTCAATTCACGTATGTTTTGTATGTAGAGCCTGAAAACGGTCTTAGAAATTTGTGTAGCGATGCATAAACACAAGGGTTTTGGATGCAGAAGCTCAAAGTACAGATACATGTGCATTTACATTGATATTTTTTTATTGAAAGTGGTTGATTGAACGTGCAATGTCGAGGGCTGTGTGAATGTAGGTTCAGATTCCTGAGGAAGAAGAGGCCTACTCAATATTCTTCATCAGGTGAGACGTGCATGGACTGAGGTCAGATGTGATTTGGATACTCAGGAATTTGATGTTGTCAACCTCCCTCTCAGAAGGTAAAGGCTCAGAATCTAAGCTGTTCAAATTCCAGTAATGTGTCCCTGTCAGTAATGGCTTTGAGGCCATGTCTTTTGTTGACAGGTCCATGTTCACTATAGACATTTAGCAGGAAGTGTTTAAAGCTTTTCTATAAAAAACAACTTTGTGGAAACGATTTAACTCTTTAACACTGGAGCTTTAGCTTCAATGTTGGCCTTCTTTCAACCAATGTAACTCTTTCCCTGTTTATGTATTCAGTGTAGTTCCAGCCAATTCTAAAGTGCAGCACAGTGGATTTGTGTTGTTATGCAACACTTTACGTTAATAATGTGCTACGTATTGGTGCAAAGCTGACATGAAAAGTCGCAGTTGATCTTTGCTGGACCGCATACTTTTCATGACTGAGATTGAACGCCTAGGGCTGCACAATGGTGTAGTGATTCGCACTCTCGCCTTACAGAAGGGAAGACCCTGGTTCAAATCCTGGCTGGGATCTTTCTATGTGGAGTTTGCGTGTCCTCCTCGTGCATTTGTGGCTTTCTACATGAACTCCGGTTCATGCTTCATGGCTTAATTGGTGGTTTTAGGAATTGTCCCTTAGGTGTGCATGTGAGTGTTCAGGTTGTGGGTCTTTGTGTGGCAATGTTAGGTGACTGCTGAACTGTCCTAAGCATACCTACCTTTGCTGGACACTGAATGGGTAGAATTTTCAGCAACGCCATGACCCTAAAGAGGAGTAAGTGGATATAGAAAATGGATAATGGATGGAGATGAGTAGCAGGAGTAATTTTCTTCTTCTGTTTTCAAGCTGGTTGTTGCTAGTTTCAGCCAAGTCCTTGAACAAACAGCTGCTGTAACTGCAGCATGAACACACAACAGACCAATCAAGAGTAACGTTCTTCAGTATTCTCCACCTGGTTGAGCTAAATCTGCTAGATGGACTGGTGTGAAAGTGCCCTAGATTCTTTATCGCCTTCCTTAAATTTTCACTTTTCCTCATTCTCAGTCATCAGGTCATCTTTTCCCCATACTGCTCATTTTTGCTGCCAAGTGCTACGGAAACAAGCCTAAAAGATAGAGGATAGAATATTAAACACTGCAGAGTTACAACAGGGTGACTTTTCACTTAATCCTAAAATAAAATGTCAGTGCCATCTTATGTAAGCTTGCAGAGGGGCAGAGATTGAAAAACAGAAGAAGATGATCTCCTTCAGCGGTTCGTAGAAGTAAGCGACCAATGTCTACAACTGCTGCCATGTTTCATTCAGCGACCGCAGTCATTTCCTACCTGCAGATGACAACTTAGTATGCCCACTCTGTTTTGTGCAGCATGTTGTGGCAGTTCTCAGGCAAGAATCGGCTACTTTTCCCCCAAAACTAGTGGGAATGCAGTCCTAAGGGACAAGAGGAGAAACTGTATGTGTGAGAAACAGATTAGAAATGGTCAACCCTCTCTACCCCCTCAGGGGCAACAGGTAGCAATTTGCACCAACAGGATATGATACACAGTCTAATGCAGCAGTTTTTTTTTATTCTACTCCACACCACAGGATACATACTTGTCAAACATCTGCTTTATGCAAAAACTTCCTTTTTAAAGCCAACTAGTCACATCAGGCAGGAATTAGTGTCTGTAGTCTGACCCAAACAGGCAGAACAATTCGTCCAAAATGTTGAGTTTGGCACAATTCTTTTGGTCTTTTTTAAAGAGCTTGTGACAAAAGAAGGGCAGGAAGTTATGATGGGTCTACTATCGCACATGTCCCTTCCATCAATTATTAATGAGCTGCTTAAAGCCTGCAGGGGAATGGAGGAGTGGAGTGCGTTGTGGCTTCATATTCGTTAGTTGCGGTTTCCATCTAGTGCATACTGTTGCCAAAAGAGCACAGTTTGCTCATTCTAACCATGTCAGAAAGTCATGATCTGTGCTAATTCGAGAGCTAACCCTCTACATGAAGTCTCAATGCCCCAGTTAAGCAGAATTTACTACTGTGGTCTCATACCCAAAATGTGATGTTCACGTATGTGGACGCCAGGACTTAGGAGGTTACAGTTGTTTTTATGGACTTAATCAGGATATTTTTACCTCAACAAGATGCATTACTTGCTAAATGGCGCAATGCTTAAACATAAATTCTTTTGCTCACTTTGGAAAATGGCTCCAATGACAACAAAACATGCCCATGTCATGAATTACAAATTTCCACGCTTAAAGGGTTTACTGTGTATCATGCTGTTCTTAAGCCTTTCAGAGTAAACTATTTCTATATATATGATCATATACTTTTGGCACACTAAAGAATGATTTTTTTTTAAAAATATGAGTGATTTTCGTGAGCTCTTTTACTACCCGGAAGTAAGATGCTTCGACTTCTGAGGCACCGCCTTTCGCTCTTTGAGGGTACCGCCCATTTCATGACATCATTCTAGAGCCGGCCTCGACAGTGAGTCTGCGTTTTGCCAAGAAAAACAAACAACATCTGAACTTTTGCAAAGATGGATGTGCATATTGTGCAATTAAAATGAAAGCGTTTTTCCCATCACTGTTAGCTCCGCAAAGAAAGCGTATGTGTGTGTTAGCCTGGGGGCGGTGCTGGCAGCGCAGACTCTTCCTGGAAGGAGCTGTGAATTGCACCTGTTACCTGACAAAAATGATTTTTTACGTAGTGACTGGGACTAAATGGGACTAAAAAAAAAGTTTCAAAATCCACTAACGAAGCCAAAACTCTCATGTTGGGGCCATCCAAAGGAGGTTTAGAAATTATCATGGGATGGCCACAGGACCTACTGCTTGGTGTCAGTTTTGTCGCAAGTGTGAAATTTTGCAATTTTCACATTTTCACACAATATAGCAAAAGAAGACTTTGGTCTGAGCTTTTGTCTCTACAAAATTTGAGACACATGCCACCAAATGTTTGAATTAGCTTGCAAAAGAGGCGTTCCACTTTTGCCTTCATGTTGCTTACTTGAAAATTGTGAAAATATAATACATGAATCCCTGGCTCAAATTAATTTGTCACATGCAGCACTGACCAGGGTGGCAGTAGCAGAGGGAAAAGTGACGGGTGTGTGGCAGCCGATCAGCCAGTGAGGTGGTAGCGGGTAGTGCCTGCTCGCCATGCAACACTGCTTGCTGCTGTAATGTAAACTTTATATTTATATGGATAAAAAAATAAACCAATGCAGAAAAAACCTGAAAAAAATAGTTTTGAGGAAAAAATCAGGGAAAAAAATCAACTTCAAAAACGATCTATGAAAGCTCAATTTTCTACCACGTAATGTTATGTATAATAATACCACAATTAACTGTACCGGTTATGTATACCGGTTACATGTATGGTCAGCTGATGGCAGAAGTTCATTGTTACACCAAAGAATAGTATGTTTTTTTTTTTTTTTAAATAATACAGATGTACTTAGAGGCTTTTATTTAAATTTGTACAGTCAAAGACATTCATTTGTCCTCCCATTCTGTTGCAGTATCGTGTTGCAGCAAAAGGTCAGAAAAGAAAACCCAAACAATGACTTTTGACCGCTCGCTATATTTAAAACTGAACAGCAACTAAAATGATGTCCCTATTGTAGTAAAAAAAAAAGTTAAATATTACTGGACCTTAAGCTAGCCACATCCGCACACCTTAGTTGTGTTTGCAGAACATTGCAGAAGAGAACTCATACCATCCCAAATTCATCTAAAAGCAATATTTAGAGTCAAGTTTGATTTTGAAAAACAAGAAGTTTCTCCCTTGACTTTCTGCTGAAGATTTACTTTCTGCACAATATGTATGATATAGTTTTGCGTCTGCAGTGCAGTAAAATAGTCTTGAAGTTCTAAAAATGCACTGGTATGAAACCTAACATGATCACGTGGACTTTTAGAAAAGAAATCAGATCTATATTGTTCATGCAGCTGCAGGTGTGGCTGATTGTCGTCCTTTGTCAGTTCTGCTCGAAGTTTTTCCCCTGACCTCCTGTTGTGTCATCACACTCTGGACTCTTGTTTCCAGATGCGATGAAAGCAGCTCTTCCTTCACCACAGCGGATCTGTACAAAGTCTGATTTACAGTGCATAGGGAAAGTATTCACAGCGCCTCACTTCTTCCACATTTTATTATGTCACAGCAATATTTCATAATGGATTAAATTAGTTTTCTTCCTGAAAAGTTATTTGAAAAACACCCCATAATGACAATGTTGAAAAAGTTTTCTTAAAATGGTTGCAAATTTATAAAAAAAAAGAAAAAGAACTGAAAAATGATTTGTACATACCGTAAGTATTCACAGCCTTTGCCCAAGACTTCTGAAGCTGCTGAAGCTTTGGCAGCAAAGAAAGAAATGTGGAAGAAGTGGGGCGCAGTGAATACTTTCCGGATGAACTGTATTCCTAATGCCACACCCATCAGTCAATCTCACCCTTTCCTGACTTGTAAACAGAAACCTAACAACAACAAAAAACAGAAGAAGATTAGGCTCTTCCAATAGAGGAGGTGACTGGTTCCTGACCTGACACTCAGAACTGAAGGTTTCATTTCAGCCACTTTAAACTGCTGTATGACTCATATGACCGGAGGTCATGTGATGAAGCCAAGACAGACACTGGGCAGAGCAAAGGATATGAAAACATGTAAAACACATAAAACCAACACAAGACAAACTAACACATATACATCAACAGCAGCAGTGATGATTAGTAACTAACACCTATGATCCTGTAGATCTAAAACATCTCAAACTTCACATCACAAATGCCAGTAATTAGATACAAAAGTGTAAATACACGTATCTTTATTTTATATTTATGTTTTTTTCTAGGTTTTGAGATTAGCTCTTCAAGTATGTACCAATGCTAACTCATTTTGTGATATTCTCACATGTAAATCCTCTTTTAAAGACCCACGCCGATGAAAATCAAGTTTTTGGTCTTTTTTAACCTGTTCTTTCTCTTGTTTGTAAGCTAGTGTGAGAGCATGTAAACAGAGAACTCTCAGTTATGGGTGACAGGAAGGGGGGGTTGTTCCAAGCGAATGGTCCTGCCAACAACTCAAAGGCAAATTTCTAATGAACTCTGCAGGAACTAAGTTCTAAAAGATGACATTTTTTAAAATTTAGTCTAAAAATGGCATACCGGTAGTCATAATTAAAAGATCACTGGGACACTTTAACAACAGATCAGAAGATGATCAGAGTGGGACTTTAAAGTGTTTTCATGAATAAGCTAAACAGTCCACCTCATTTTAAACATCCTGTTTGATAATTATTTTATATGTCTACATTGCTGCTTTGTAAACACTCACTTGTTGATGAAGTCCTTCATTCTTAAGGCCCACTGAAGGAGGGTTACAGGAAAATAAGATTAATTGGTGACGTTAGTCCTTTTAAGAGGCTTTTAAGGAAAAAAAAATATCTGCTTGACTGCGTAAAAACAAAAGCAAGCTGAATTTTAAAAAGGCACAGAGATGACCTTCATACATGCAGGGTGATAAGGTGAATGTGATTTGGTTCTACTACAGGGGCGGAATAATCAGTGTGCCTTTGGGATGCTAGAGACAAGTAAAAGAATAAAAAAAAGAACGGGGGAAGAAAACAAAGCAGAAATAAGGAGGGAGGAAGAGTAATTAAGCAAAAAACAAAGCTACAAAATGGACTGGAAATAAAAAAGGCCAAAAATGAGACAAGAAAGGTAAACAAAAACAATTGCCAGCTTTCACAGATTTTCATCCTGTTTATCTCAATTATTTCAGAGTTTAGAAACTCAACTACATACATTTATCTGGCTTCTAAGACGAGAATGTGATGCTTCATTCACACCAGAAACCTGTTGACCGACCACTTCCAATGAAAAGTCTGTGAACGTGTGTGATATGCGCATTTTGTGCGTTCGCTTTCAAGACTCGTGTTTACGCGTCACTACACAAGTTTTTAAGTCAGTTTTTGGGATCTACTGGTACACACAAAACATGTGTTTTGTATGAAAATTAAACCAGTTGAACCTTTATCAATCAGTAATGACATACAGGCGTGTCCTTTTCAATACAATGTCGTGCCAACCGTTTGAAAATTGATAATGGAGGAGAAATTGATCATTGCAGTTTCTGCCTGACTAGAATTCTATGACACCAGGTCTTTCATATCTCGGAACAGAGATGTGAAAAAAAAAAACTGGACATTTGTACCACTTGGCATTTCAGACTAAGCCTCTTCCAGCTGTGAGTATACATACTTGTATCGGGTGGCAACACATTGTGTAAACACCATAAAAGAACATTCAAAAACCTGCATTCACGTGCATACACACGTAGTATTATACTTGTTCTTTCTTTCATTTGTATAAAATTTTACTATGAAGGAAATTTATATTTTCTCAAGGAAAAGCTTGATGATTGAGTTACTGTGACCTCATACTTGATGTTGTTAAAAACATAAAGCCCTGGCTCTTCTTATACCATCACCTGTTATTTCAGAGGCACTTCTGATGTGAGAATTTTCCAAAGCTTGAAATGAAAAAAAAAAAAAAAAACATAGCTGTTAACAATGCCCTCAAAGAGCTTACGCCAAAACCCCTGTTTTTTTTAAATGAGGGGGATCGAGTTTCTCAGGCACTCAACTTTGAAGAGCTTTTTGCAGCTCCTTGACAGAATGGAAATGTGGAAAAGAGGGTTTATCATAAGAAATAGATGGTCCATGAGTATCATTATCCTCTGGACAATTACAAAAATGTTTAAGAAACCCTTTATAGGGAAAGTCTTCATGGTGAAACCTGTCCATTATGGTGGTGAAAAGAAATGGAAGAAAAAGGTTGCAGAGGTATTCCTACAGCATTAGATGGCGCATTGTCATGCAGGAAGATGAATTTGGTACAGAAAGCACAGTTCTTCTTTTCATACCACAGAAGAAAGTGGTCAGTCTGAAAAACTACATCCTTTTCAGAGCTCAATATTTGGAGAGAAATAAGCATCACTCCGATTTGTGCGTGCGTAATTTTGATTTGTGCGTAACTTTAGGTTTGTGAGTGTATAATCCTTGATTTATGCGTAACTTTAGGTTTGTGCGTGTATAATCCTTGATTTGTGCGTAACTTTAGGTTTGTGCGCGTATAATCCTTGATTTGTGCGTAACTTTAGGTTTGTGCGTGCGTA
>BSAI01000131.1:422066-437944 GCA_036245035.1 Adrianichthys oophorus
ATCCATCCATCCATCCATCCATCCATCCATCCATCCATCCATCCATCTTTTTAAGATGCTATGTCTCTTTCAGGGTCTTAGGGTTGCTGGAGCCTGAACTTCAATAATTAGAATAAACATTCTATATTCATTCTAGATTTTAAAAATTTGCAGATGGGATTAGTAAATCCTAAGAAAGAATGAACTTCAATATTATCTGTGACACTGTTTACATTTACGCAACGTTTTTTTGGCCTATCAGTATCAAAAGGCTTTAATCTGTAATCTGGACATAAAAAAAGGAATGTCATTCCGATTTTCAGGGTTTTGTCTTGGCGTTTTGATAATTCTTGGAGCTTATACAACTTTCATGGTAAAATGATTCTCAGACAGATTCTTAGTCATGTCAATCTTCCATCAGTTGGAGCACGAAATGGCCTTATGAGACAGTCTCATGTCATCTAACATGTCTCATCCCTTGTCTAGTGTTATCTCCCTTGTTTGTTCTATGTTTTCTGATGCCTTGTGCATCATCTCATCTTCCCCCTTTTGTCACGTCTCATCTCTTCTATCTTTTTGTCTTCTGTGTCTCGCACAGTGTATTGTCTCAAGTGGACTTCCTGTCTCACACCCAATCCCATCTAATCTTTTCTCTCATTTAATATATCTTGTCTGATATTTTGTCCCATTCATTTCTTTTTTGTCTATTCTCATGTGTTATTTGATATTTCAACCCATCGTTTACCTCAATTTGTCTCTAATCTTGTATCAGGCTTCACCAAAACTCTTTAACTTTTTACATTTTGCTTTTCTTCTGGTATGATAGCTTCTCTTCTTAAGCAGCATTTCATATAATCTCTTATCTCAGTTGAGGTCTCGTTAAAGATCATCTCTCCTTACCACATCTTGTGCCTCATTTTGCTTCCTCTTGTATCATCTCATTTCTATTGTTGTTTAGTCTCTTCTCTAGAATGGTCCTTTACTCCATCTTGTTTCATTTTTATCTCATGTCTTTTTGCAAGTAATCTCATTTCATGCCACATTTTATCTCATCACTTGTCTTGGTTCATGTATTGACTCATCTCAAGTTTTATCTAATTTATTTATGGTTAGCAGATTTATTTCTTTTGTTTAAGTTTGTGTCCTTTATGTTTCAGTTTATTTCTAATTTAAAAATCTCTACCAATCGACCTTTGACTCCAAAAACTTGTGTTGTGCAACAACATCCATCTTCTCTGAGGTGCCAAAATAAAAGTAAAGAAACGAAAGCTGGACTTACCACTGAACAGCATTCCAATGAAAATCGTGTTTTTGGATCATTTTTATGATGATGGATATTTATAAAGAAAATCAAATCAAAATTGCACATCTGAGTATTTCTTTATTCAAATTGCTGTGGAACAGATGAAAAATGCAGTTTGAAAATGGTTGTATTTTTGACCATTTGTGAATCTTTTCTAAAGCTGCTGTTCAAAAGTCATCCAGCCTTCGAGAGAATTATTGTCAGACCATTATTCATCTTAACTATATCCCAAACTTTTAAGCTTACCTGCTCTTTCTGCTGTTTAAAAAACTCAATGGGCATTAAATGCACTGATTTTCCAGCAAGACATAATGACCACTGCCACTACTTATAACTGCCTGCTTACACTCTCAAGATCAGATACTCTATAGCTCATTATAAGTTAAAAGCAAAGCAACACAGAATAAAACCAAAGAACAGTTTAGTCCATTCATGCCTATCTTTTTGTTTCTTTTGGCCTTGCAAAAGCTCAAGAGGAGTCGATGGAGAACAACTCCCAATGCCTACAGAAAAGATAATTCCCTAATCTATCCACCCTCCTTTCATCGGGAGCAGCTTGCCTTGCTCTGTCTCCTCTGCTAATGCAGCCTTCGTGCTAAATTCCCAATTGGGACATTGGTTTCATTTCCTTGCACTCCGCCTGGATAACCCCAACATAAGCTTATTATTGCTCATACTGGTGGTAACATGAGGAAAAATCTGACATTTTAATGTCTACATATTTGCTCATATTACCCTCGTGAACATTTTTGTCTAGAATTAATAGCAGGGCGTGAATTTAGGAGAGAAAACAAAACTTCGAGATTGTTTGGATTCAATTTAGTAATATTTGAGCAGAAAGTATAGATGTTAGCTTCACATGAACACATCAGATTGTAATATTTCCAGACAATTTGATGAAGTTCTGTTCTTACGATTTACCCAGACCCATAAAGTTTTACCCATCCATCTATTTTCCAAACGTGTTCCATCTCTTTTAGAGTCACTGGGTTGCTGGATCCTATCCCAGGTACTGTTGGGTGAAGGTGGGGTGCGCCTGGACAGGTAGCCAGTTGGTCTCAAGCTCAAACAACAACACACACTCAGAGTCACACCAAGGGACGACATTAGAATCCTCAATTAACCTATGACGAATATTTTTGGACCATCGGAGGAATCATACACTTTTTTGAACTCTCTAAATATTTGAGTCATTGTTGAGCTAGTTTAAGAATGAATGAAACACAAAGCACGTAGTTTCAGACTTGATCTGTATTGGATGTTGATCAGGATTGGACATTTATTTTTTTTATTATTTTGATCAGCGCTGTGGTTTTTAAAGCTTGTTATTTTAAATAAATGCCTTAGTAGAAGTCTGCAAATCTTGAATGGATCACAACATTTTACTGCCGTAAAACGCAGCAGAATACGGCAGCGATTGGAGCAGAAGGCTAACAAAAGCAGCATGGTTCAGTCATCAAGGTAATAACAGATTCAGACTTCACAGCTCACTTTCTCAAATAACTAATTATATCTATCACCCATTCTTACTAGTTTGTAGTAAAAAAAATTTCTAGTTAAAAGTTGCACTATTTTTATTTAATTGTTCAAGCTACTTCACAGAAGTGCTCTGTTTGAGTGTTAAAAGATTCTTTAAAAAGTTAATAAAGTAGAAATAGGAACCAAACTGGATCAGTTTATAACATTTTTACTTTTTTATTGTTTTATAAAAGTATTGGATGGGGACTCAGTATCGGTATCAAAACAAATGAGTTGGAGATGAATCGTTGACAAAAAATTCTGACAAACGCTGAGTGATGATCAGATAACACACAACTGCTGAGTTATTAAAAAAACTCAAAACAGGTGTGACTTTTTCATTTCACATATGTTATGATAGTTGGTGTGTTTTTTATTTTTATTTAACCCCTCCCCCTTCCAGTTCTGATGAACAGAAAATACAAGAAATATTTTAAAAAGTTTTGACATACTCTCTTGGTGTGAAGCTGGATTTTATACATGGGAGTCAATGCAAAAAATGCTTCCCATTGAAACAAGTGGTCATTTTGTTCCTACTAAACGAAAAAAAAAAAAACACCACTGGGTCACCATAATACAGCATTCCACTGTTGAACTCTGCGGTTCTAAAAGAAAGTTCTGGTAGGATGACTCAGAACTGAACAAGAATTGTTTTCAACATGCTTTCCAAAGAAAATTGGGTTCAATACACTGTGAAGTTTCTAGAGGAGAACTGAATTACTGAATTGCTATCACAACATTGCTTCTTTGTCATAATTGCTAAGTGCACACCTTCATTTTCCACTTGACTTTCTCTTTGTCTCCAGCCTCTCCAAACCCCTTCGTCTGAGGAGGAGGCCATTAAAGTGTTTGGATCTGAAGCTGACACATATCATTTTCACATCAAGATTAAAGTGGGCAATGAGGCTTTCTATACATCCATCACTTGACATTATGTGGATGAACAGACCTTATTCAAGAAGCTACAGTGTGTTACATCAATTTTCACAAATTTAACCAAAGTAAAAGCACCTTTTAGTTACTTTAACTTTGCTTCACAACAATACAATCATTCAAGAGTCATAGATAACAAAATACTGCAGAACAAATCTGACTTTGAGGTAGTGAAACCTACAAAGTTTTACAAATTAGTATTTTGCAGGCACAAATTTGTAGTAGGAATTGAAGATACTAAAATTCTCATTTGTGCACACAAAATGCTACTTTATGTCCACAAAATACCAATGGTCATTTTGTGTTAACAAAATGGGAATTTGTGCCTTTAAAAAGATCATTTATGTTAATAAAATGCAAGTTTGTGCCAACAAAATACTTGACAAAATACAAATGTGTGCTTAAAAAGGTTACAAATCACTAATCTAAGAGGACTTTGATTTTTTTGTCATGTCCAGGGCTCCTAGAATTTAAAAAAGAAAAATCAGAGTAACAACTATTACTGCTACTTTATATTTTAAACACATTGAAAAGGATTCTATTTCATTTAAATGTACAAACATCTAATTTTTCTGGTGCTTTTCTAGACATAATTCATCACCTGATCTACTTTGAAACCTTTTAAAAGCTACATTTTGAAAGTTTTTTAAATGTTTATTTTCAGGGGCTCTTTGAATGAATCTCTGAATTGCCCCTGTGTAAAGCAGGGGCTGAAACTTTTTTTTCTTTACATCTTTGTCACAACTACATTCTTTTGAGTTCGAAGCACATTTTTAGTTTAAGACAGTTAAATCTATACACCACTGACTGGCTGTAAACTCTCTTTAGTTACAGACCCCTCACTAACAGTGCTGGTTATGAAAGCCCACACATAAAACACACAAAATAACAGGATAGAGTGACAAAAACAAACAACTAAATCCTCCTTAAAATTGTCAATAAAAAACAAACTAACATGATGTTTCCTACTAGTTCCCACTAGGTCGCCTTACAATCAAAAGGGTCCTAACAGCGCGCTAGGACTGTTTACTCCTCGGATAGCACCTACAACAGTACAGGTGTTGCTTACTCAAACTGTGTTCTCAACTAGGTATGTTGTCTGAAGGGATCACAGTCATCGACTATCAGAGCTCTGGACAGCGGCAGTCATCCTGAATGCACAGACTGAATCTGAAAATGTTGTGCATTTGGGCTACAAAAGATTGTACAACTGTTTGGGCTCTACGTACCAGTAGAAGTCAGACCAATCAAGGACTTGGATTTGGTAGTAACGTACTGATGGCGGAATTACGGTAGTATCAACCATTTAAAAAAACTATTATAAGGGAGAAATTAATAATTCGTGCCCGGCTGAAATTCTGTGACATCAAGTCTTTCACAAGTTGGAATAGAATTGTGAAAGAAAAATGAAGAAATTTTGCACCAAGCCTCTTCCAATTGTGAGTACAGGTCGTAGGATGGAGTAGCGACAGTACAGCATGAAAACCATATGCTAAAAGCGCGTCTAAGAACCCGCGTTTAGGGCGCTCTTGAACGCCCAACACATGCCACAATGTGAACGTAGCATTAAAGTGTCTATCTGCTTTAAAAAGAACCTTTTGTTCCTGATTTAGTTGCAGAAAATAATGAAAAAAGTCAGAAAAAAGACAAAAAGTAAATATTAACGGATTGAGTGTCAGCAGGGGTCCAAAAGACCACATTTGAAGTTTCTTTATATGCAGTGAGCTCTGTAAATGTCAGAAAGTCAAAAAACTGTACCTGAACTTTTTAACTTTTTGAAGACCCTTTTTAAGAAAAAAAATTTTTAAACTGGTGGTTTGAGTTGTGGCTAAAAATAAGACATGAGATGATGTGGTAATAAAACAGACTTTTCATAGAAAATTAAGCATAAAATTGCATTTTTTGAGAAAGTATTTATGTATTATTTCTTTATTCAAATCATTGTGAATTAGAAGTAGATGAAAAATTACTTTTTTTGAAAAAGATTGTATTTATGACATAGAAAATATGCTAGGCAGACCACAAGTGTCAGGGCTCTAACTTCCATCTACTAACAGTATTTAGTCTGGCACCAAGCAGAGCGCGGTGTGAAGTCTTGTTTTGCTCTTAGACATGGATCCAAACATCTTTGCCTCTTTGTCACAACAAGCTCCCTCCTCTTTGCCACAACAAGCTCCCTCCTCTTTGCCATTCTGATGCATCTACTTTTAGACAACTACATCTATATAGGTCTTTGTTTTCCTTGTCTTTGCTGGCATCTGACTCAAAATTGTACGGCTGGATAGATTCAATAATACTCGCCCTTATTGATAGGTGGGGGGGCTGTATGAGCATAAGAGCATGTAAACAAAGAGCTCTCAGAAACTGGGATGGGAAGAGAGGGCGGACTTGCTCTGCTGCAACAGTCCCACCCTCAACTCAGAGGAAAATTTCTGATGAACTCCTGCTCCTCTGCAGAAACTATGTCCTAGAAAATGACAAAGGGCTTTGATTTTGGCTAAAAGCAGCATAACCATTATTAAGGATCACTGGGATGCTTTGAAGATAAATCAAAAGATTGAAGTGGAAACAATTACCTCTTAAAACGGTCATCACATCCAAATACAAAACTTTGGTAATAAAAAGACAAAAAAATGCCACTTCACTGCTTCTTTTGTACTTGTATAGAACTTGTATAGATTTGCGTCACCTTATGTTTTAATAATTTATCATGCTACTAGAAGGTTGTATATTATAATCTGAACAGTAACTTGCTTCCAAAGTGTCTTTTGCTCTAACTTGACATCTTTTGGTGACCAGTTTAAAACTTCCCACAATTCCACTCAACACATAACATTCAGATTTACCTCTTAATCATCTGTGATTGACTTGTGATTGTCATTATTCATGATGACTGATCAAATGTCTTTTCAGTTACTTTGCCACCGGCATGCTGCAAGAGCAATCCCATCATCCTTCATGCCACTAGATGAAAAATCTCTGTATGCAAAATATTGACGACATCTGAGCAGAAAACTGAGCAGCAGTTAGTTTTGCTTGACACTCAAATTAGAGCTACTGATGTCTTTACAAGCATGAAACTTAGTGTGGTGTTTTGTGACTAAATCTGTGTTTTAAACCTGTGTCCACAGCATAACAAGTGTCTGTGTGTGGTGGCTTGGGATTATTCTGCTGCACAGACACTGATGATGCCTGCAGGTGACAAAGAAGAGAGGTACCGAAATGAAAGTGAAAGCACTGGACTCAACACGAGGCCCACAAGAGAGACACTCCGCTGCCTGAGCCTGATTTTACACATCAATGTGTGATTATTTGTGTGCCGGAGCGGGATAAAACACTCGTGTTGGTGCAGCTTGTGCTGACCCCAAAGAGATAGATGGGTGGCTCAGCTTCCACAGACATGTTCTTTGTTGTCAAGGTCGATGAGCGACAGGATGAATCCAATTTTCCTTTGTACTTCTTCACTCTGGCCTCTTGTCCCTTTCCTTTCCACCTTTCCACTGTCGAGTCCATCAAGTTTTTCTCTAAAACTTTTGTTTGCGTCATTAATTCCTGACAGAATCCCATCAAAAACCCACACATCTTTGCAGCAAATAGGCAACAAAACCATATCTAGACAAAGTTTAAAATACATTTGCACGACTGTGGTAGAAAATTAAATGCATCCATCTGTCTTCATGACTCATTGAATCCCTTTCAGGGTCACAAGGTTGCTGAAGCCTATCCCAGTCATTGTTGGGCAAAGTGTAGATGAGGGTCTGTCGCAGGACCACACACTCACATCTAGGGACAATTTAGAATCACTAATGGCACCAAGAAGCACGTTTTTGGACTGTGAGAGGAAACCGGAGCATTCAGAGAAAATTCACACATGAACGAGGAGATTTTACAAGTTTAACCTAGAAGGGACCAAGCTGTGATTTCAGGCAAGGCTTTCTTGCTGTGAGGCAAGAGTACTAACCGCTACACCAATGTGGAGCTCTGAAAACAGAATAATAACAATAAAAATGTTATGATATAATAAAGAAAAGACTCAAAAACTCATTTGAATTATATTTACACCTGTATGTCAGGCATAATTACCTGTGTAGTGACACCTAAAGGCACAACCTCCAAACTGAAATTGTATATGTTTACGTTTTTTAATACTAAACATTTTAGTAAATATTCAAAAGTTAGTATAAAAAAATCACAAAGAAAAGGACAAAAAAAAAAAGTGAAAAGAAATATCCATAAACAGAAACATGTGGCTGGAGGCTGTTTGCTGTTGGTCAGGAAAATCGAAGTAGTTAAAAGTATTTTAAGGCTTTCACACTGGACTGTTGGTTTGACTGTGCAGTTTGTTTTCTCACTTAGTAAACTACATTTGACAAGTGTGAAAGCTCACCTGAACTTTTGTGTGAAACAAACAGGCAAAATCCCATTCTCTCTGTTCAGTTGCAAATGAATCTTGATGTGGATCAGGTAACGTGTAAATGCAGGCAGAATACATAGCGGAACAAAAGGCAAAGTCTTTCTAAAATGTAATGCCACTGTACAAGTGATGACAGCATTGTGAATTTGTAAATGTTTGTGTAATGTTAAACGTTTTGGTGTAGAAATATGGTTTTCTGGATGCCGGTGTTTGGTTCAGATGGTACCATGTGTCACCGGGAGGTGGCAGCGGAAGGCTGTGGGATACCCCTAGAATTGGATTGGCTTAGTTCAAACTGCCCTATGGGTGGACAAAAAAATGGGCAAAACTGTTCAGGACACGCCACTGGTCCACATGCATTATCAAAAGAGTGGACCGCTCGCTAATACTATAGAGTAAAAATATAAATAGATGTTCATTTTTTCTGTGCATGCTTTGAGCACTAGATCGTAGCAAAATAAGTAAATAAGGGTGAAGCAGAAAGCTACTCCTATGGTCAATTGGAGAGTATTGGCTAAGGGCACTGGATGACGGCATGACTCGTGCATCAGAAGTTTGTGCAACATACATTTTCCTTACAAATACATGAAATACTTACCAAACTCAAGCTCTATGCCATAGCTCTTTATGTAATGTTCTGCATGATCATTTCTTATCACTATTAGGGCTGACACAAGTGCACAGCAATTATGCGCTACAAATCCCACAGTGAACTACTAACGTTAAAAGCCCAAAAGCAGATGTACTCACAGCAACATGTATATCAGTAAAGTGATTATCCAACATACTGAGCTTTCATGCAGGTTTCTTTTTATATTGCTACTACATGACATTGTGAAGTTTCTTCTTTTGGCAGTCCTGGCAGTTCTTGGCCTGCAGAAAAATATTGTCAGTAAAAATCTAAACCAGCAAATCCATAGAAAGAGATTTAGAAAAATAAATGGGAGCTAATTAAACTTGAATATTTAATGTTATTGTTTTTAGCTACAAACTATCTCATAAGCTTGTCAGCGCAGTTTGAAGTGTCTGCACTAAAGGCTGCACATAAGGTGAACTGTCAACGAATGGTCTATTTTTGAAATTATGTTTATATATGAGGCACACCAAACTATAAGATGCATTCAGCCAGACAAAAGAGTCTGAGATAAATCAGTCTGTCATACTTTATTAACTATGTTCACTGTAACTCTAGAACTTGTTTGTAACACACTACACGTTAGCCACGTCAGAAGTGTTAGTGTATTTCCAATACCTGAAACTCCAAACTTTGTTTGCAATTCATAAAAAAACAGAATGATACCTCTAAAACAAACATTACTGTGACAGAACACAGACACTAGAAGCTACCACAGTGCAGACTGCAACACTGGTCATGGTCATCCAAAACTCTTTCATTTTCAGTTTGCAGTCACTCAGGTTAGATGTTCATCGCATGGTCCTATCCACCCTCTGCGCAAGTTTTTGTAATGAGGTACAAAAAAAAAACTACAGACACTTTGTACATCAGATGATCCTGAGATTCTATGGACTGGATTCTCTTTGTGCTAAGATTAAGCACCGCCTCTATCTTGCCTTGGTCCATCAATTGGGGCTATTTATTTCTAGATCAGGAAGGTTACTGGACCATCACCTCAGTCTTTTCTGCTATTAAAAAGAAAAGACGGTTCCGTCATCACTGTTAACAATGAAAAACTAGATAGATGGATTGAACATTACAGCGAACTCTACAGCGATAATGCAACAAAGCAGCCAATATGCATCTTGACATACTTCCAGATCTTGATGAGATAAAAGCTATTATGAGTATGAGTATGGTGATGATGCCATACCGGTTAAATTACTCAAAGCCGGTATAGACATACTTGCCAAACATCTACACAAGTTCCTACTGTCCTGCTGGTCCACTGGTACAGTTCCAGAAGATTTCAAGAATGCTAAGATAATCACCATTTACAGGCGGAAAGGTGATAGAGGAGTCAGGTATTTCACTATGATACCTCTGACCCATGACTGGAAAAGTGCTGGCAAAGATCATCCTCAACAGACTGCAGTTGCTAGCTGAAGAGATCTATCCTGAATCACAATGTGGTTGTTCAAGTAGATCTATATGACTGACATGATATTCTGTGTACACCAACTGATGGAAAAGTCTCGTGAGCAACAACAACCTCTTTATGTAGGCTTCATTGACTTAACTGAAGCATTCAACTCGGTTGACAGGGTATCCTTGTTTACTGTTTTGCAGAAAGCTGGCTGTCCTCCAACCTTCCTAACTCTTGTCAAATGTTTTCATAATGGAATGGAAGGAAAAATATAAGACGATAGTGATGCATCCAATTCTTTTCCCATCAACAGAGGAGACAAACAGGGCTGTGTGTTGGCTCCTACTCTCTTCGGCATATATTTTGCCTACGTTTTTAGAACTGTGTTTCAAAACATTTCAAACCATATTTATGTTTTACTGCTGACCCACAGTGATAGGGACTTCTCCTTATCTAGATACAAAGCCAAAACTAGAGTTTAGTAGATAGTTGTTTGTGAATTCCTCTATGCAGATGATGCAGCTCTGTGTGCATCCTCTGCAATTCAGCTACAAGAACTCTTAGATGGGTTTTCAACAGCCTGTAGTAAATTTGGTCTCACAATTTAAGAAAACAGTGGTGTTGTGACTAACTGGTAACCATAGCTTCTCAGTGAACAAAACAACACTCAACAGTGTCAACTCTTTTTCATATTTAGGTTCAAACATAACCTCAGATATGTGCCTTAGCAAAGATCTGTCCATCAGACTGGGTAAGGCTTCCGTTGTCTTTGGGAAACTGGAGAATCGTGTATGGAGAAACAGACATGTTACCATCAAGAAAAAAAGTGAGAGTAAACAAAGCTTGTGTTCTGAATGCTCTTTTGTTTGGTACTTCTTATTGGATAACTGATCATCATAAGAAAATCATCTCAGTGCTTTTCATACAAGATCATTGAGAGCCACACTTGGGATTTCCTGGAAGGACAAAATGACAAATGAAGAACTCTTCCATGTTACTGACTCTAAACCTCTGTCATCCCTGTTGAAACTCACTTGATTAAGATGGGTGGGTTATGTCCAGAGAATGCCCAAAAGTCACCTTCCACGCTGCATTTTGCACAGTGTCCTGAAAGATTGCAAAAAGACCAATTGGCCAACCCCGCTTGAGGTATAAAGATGTTTTGAAAAGAGATATAAAAGACTTCCAGATAAATCCTGCTATTTTTACTGCTGCATGCAGCAACAGTGGCAAATGGAATACCAGCCTAAAGAAAGGTATCCAAGTTGATGTAGAGGCAAACCTTGAAAGATTGAAAAAAACGGCATGCCTGTCCACCTTGATGTCTAACCTCATGGTATATACGGAAACGACAGATGCCTGCCAAAGTGACTATGCTAATTCCCACCATTGTTTGTAACACATAAAAACACGTAAAAACACTGTTTAACACGGCTACAAGTTAGCTGTGGTAGCACACTTACAAAGCTCTCAACCTTACTTGCAAATGCTGTGAGGACTGAACTGTCACTCAACAGAAGTGAATAGAATTGAATGTAACTTAATTTGTTTACATGCAAAGAAAGATGGAGGAGTATTACATCCATTCTTCTAATCAAAAGAGTTTTTTCCTTCAAATTAAAAGTAATTTCCTGGAAATGTTTTCTGCTTCTGACAATCAGCCAAGATTACACAATTATCTCAACCAAATGAAAGAACTAAACTCTATTTCTGACCTTTGTTTTTCATTTACTTCCCTACACAATAGGCTTTTGTAATAAATAAGGTGATATTTAATTTGGAAATATTTATAGGTATTAAGGCGTTAGTGTCTCCAAACAAGAAACCATCACTGTAGCATGTAATTTTAAATTTTATTTTGTATTTTTGCTTGGAGAAAACTACTTATTGTGTACATGTTGCTGTGTACATGTTGCTGTATTTGCCTGAAGGAATTGATTTGTCTGGTCTTAAGCCTGTCTGAGCGCTGAATACACAAAGGTTGGTATTGGTAAAGATCCGAAATATGACCGAATGAAGATCAGCCTGCTGCTACTCTGTTTAAGATACTTCAATAACATCTGCACAAATCGCCTTTTATCAAATGTCTGCATCTCCATGGGTGAACAAAAAGGTCAGTAATCTGCTGTTCATTGACCTTGAGTAAATGGGACTTTTGTAATGAGAGATGTTTGTTCTCAGCTGAACACAGCCAAAGAAATCCTAAAAATAAAGAATTGAAAAGTCACACAAAACCACACTACATTAGAGCCATCTTTTTCTTTTTCATTTATCTCGTTGAAAGAAAATTGCTAATTACACGACTGTAATGACTGACGGGTCAGAATTACCGACAGGATATGAGGCACTCTCGGAAAGCATTTCAGTGACTTCCTGTGCCTTCAGCAGGAAAGAGGGGATCAGTCACTGACTGAACAACCTCACTGGCGATGACACCAAAGGGACTGAGACGCAGGCATGTAGAAATACTGTATTCATCCCAAGCTGGGAAATTTAGCGTGTCTGTATAGCACAAATCTATGTCACATGTCACATGCAAACAAGAAAAACGCCATTCTCCCTTGTTGCAACGACGTTTTCTGGGGAATGTACTTAAGGCTGTCATTTTTAGCAGCAGATCTGGAGGAAATAGTTTGCCTGAAAGTATTTAGCCCTGCTTTAAAGCCATCCAGTATTTTTATTAGTACATTACGAAGAGTGTAACTTAAGGAAAGCTGTTTATTATACCAGTGGGGGCTTTAATGGCTTAGCTTTCAAAAACACAGACTTTGATATGATCAGCCATCACTGCTTTAGCAGGACTATAACATTTTGTCTTGTAGCTCTGACTCATTCATTAATGTATTAAACAGATTTTGAGAGTCTTATCTGTGTTGCTTTTGCCTAATTTGCAACTGCCGTTACTGGTGAATACAGGCTGTCTGCGGCCAAAAAATGGGCAAACCTGCATATTGCATGCAGATGACCTGCAGGAAATATCAAAGTCGTAAGCCAATTGGTGAGTCCATAGGGCAACAATGTTCATGCACATTTTTTTCTACGTGCATGGTGACAGGTTATAGTGAACACTTGTACAGCACTCAAGGTTACGTGTGGGTGACGAAGGTGACATGCAGGCACGGCGTACAGATTTTTCCTTTTTCCAACCTCCCCAAAAAGTGTGTCGTCCTTGCATCCAGCACACTCTTAGAAATTAGAAAATCAAACAGTCAGAGCATAGTTTGCGTTGATGTCAAATGGGCAGTACCAACAGCACACCCCTTGCGGCATTTGTCCGCAATCAGTAAGGGGGCCACCTTAGTAATGACTAAAATGTGACGTAAGGGCACCATACGACAGCTTTATCCGTATGTCATAAGAGCCTATAGCTTACATAAGCTTTACAAATACTTCACAATACATTTATCACACGAGCAACAATCGTACATGCCACTTTCATTATGTCCATTAAGGTGGCCAAAAGAGCCTCAATTGCAAGACACACCTGCACTTTCTTTAAAATGCGTCCACTTCTGTCTACGATCCTCCGTTAGCCCGGAAAACCCAAAAACCTTAGCAGCTGAATGGGTTAACTCCCCCCATACCAGTGCATGTGACTACAACATTATACGCTGCACTTTTCAGCGCAGACAAAAACACCTGACACCTGCCTGGCTAAAGGTGTCATTAAAAAGCCTGACCAGAAAGACAAAGCATTAAAATGCATAAACTTCTTTACATCCTAACTTCTGCCAGACTTTACATCAGACTCTTTGACGACAAATCCAAAAAAAGGTTTTTAATTAATTTAGAGAATGTACACAAACGTTGACAGTCATAAATTCTAAAACTTTAGGCACTGAAATACTTAAAAACTGATAAATGTCTGCCAAAAAAAATCTCCTCCCCATTTTGAGCACTGGGTCCTCCTCTAGAGGGGACTGTGAAGTCCCATCCAAAAAAAGCAGCCTTTTGTGAAGGTCAGTACCATGTGGAAGTTTCCCACTCTCCAATAGGGAATGTCCCACATAAACCTTTTTTTTATGGCAATAACATAACGAACCTTAAAAACTTGTCCTAAACATTGGTTGAAAGCAAACCAGTCCTGTAAACATTGATTTTTAACTTCTACTATTGTACTGTGGTCATGTTTTTTACTGGTGAAATTATATCTGATTTTTAATCTCTTTGCAATGCAATCATGTTGATGTGCCACTGTTAAGACCAGTATTTAAACTTACGTCCAACTGATTGGCAAACAGAATGTCTATAAGAAGGTATTTTTCACTTTTCAGTTGCATGAATGAGTTAATTTGGACCCAAACTGATTCCACCTTTCGAAAATACCACTTCTAGTCATTAATGCCAAGGGTAAAAATATATAAGTCACTGCACAGTGACTTTCTGCCAGTATACAATGTTAAATGTGACAGTACTCTTCAGAAAAACATTTTATTTTCCACAAACATTTCCAGAACTGTGTCATTTTCCTCAAGTTTGTAAGACAGTTTAAATCCAAATGGTGGAATTGCTGCTGCATTGCATCAGTTGAATTTGTTTGGTCACTGCTACCCCTTTAAACTGTTTTAATTTCTCCAACTAACCACATCTGACCTGTTGGAACTTAGTTTATGACCCACTGAGTTTCATGAGAACATCACTCACATCATTTTGTTGCTTCTCCTGTTTTCCTGCCAACCTGTAACACTCCTCCCATTCTAAGCCTTTGCTTACCTCCTCCGCTGTCCTTCTCCTCTTCCTCAATGCTGTTTTTGATGCTGTCATACTCGTCGTCGATGTTCTGGTTTCCTCTGATCTGGCTGAGCACTCGTCGGGCCTTCTGGGTCAACCCACACTGGATTAACCAGCGAGGGCTCTCTGGCAGGAAGAGGAATCCCAGGAACTGAAGCACAGCGGGAATCACAGACAGGCCCAACATGTACCTGGTGGTGGAAGGAGGGAACACATGGAGTGAGACAGAAGCTGTTAGTCTAAATGGTTCCCATGCAGTCATGTTGTGTCTATGTGTCTGAGTGTGTCGTGCCAGCTAGAGTTACATAATTTGAATGATCAATAGAAAGCAGATGAAAACAAAGGCATCTTTAGAAGGATCACATGGTTAAAAACTTATGAACTAATCATTGATTATCCCAAATTCCTAAAATCATAAATACTGGTCTTATTGAAAGTGACAAACATCCATCCATCTTCTGAACCCACTAAATTCCCCTGGGGTCACTGGGTTACTGGGGCCTATACCAATTATTAGTGAATGAAGGTCATGTACTCGTGAAGTTGGTTATTAAAGTAATTGTACAATTTGTGATCCAAGATCAGATCATATATATATATATACATATAATAGTATTCTGTAGGTAACTTTCAAGTCCAAAACCTTGTGTCAGGGTTGACGTGAGGACACAAATGCAAACGGCACTCATAACTGCATAGTTTTTCTGCTTTATTCAAGTCCGAAACAGAAAGCTGAACATGAACTTATGTTGCTACCAAAACCACTCAACAACCAGTGCAAGGGAGACGAGGACTTATAACCAGAGGGAGAGGATGAGACAAGTAACAACAGGTGTGCACATTAGGGAGGGAGAGAACACACACTAGGAGGGGAGTGACAAGAGACCTGAAATGAGCAGTCCTGTGAAAACACAGGAAGTGAACACCAACAACAAAATAAAACAGGAAGTGAACACCA
>BSAI01000131.1:437954-497816 GCA_036245035.1 Adrianichthys oophorus
CAGGAAGTGAACACCAACAACAAAATAAAACAGGAAGTGAACACCAATAACAAAATAAAGCAGGAAGTGAACACCAACAAAAAACAACCATCTTCCGGGGTCCAAAACCCCACACCTTGAGGGGTACTTGAGTCTTTTGTGCATGAAAACCCCTTATTGTTTAGAGTGAGGAAAATAGACATTGGATATTTTTGGTGACAACTGAGTGTATGGCCACCATCTTTAAAAATTTGCCGCCATTTTGAATTTTTGTCATTGGTAATGTACTTTTCTGAAAGACGGTATCCTAAGGTACGTCCATGCAAAATCTGGTGCTTGTACCACAAACTACATGATTTGATGTACACATATGATGTACACATATTTGAAATATCAACAGCTCTGTTATACGGGCTGCACGGTGGCGCAGTGGTTAGCGCTCCTGCCTCACAGCAAGAAGGTTCCCGGTTCAAGTCCTGGCTGGGGGACCTTTCTGTGTGAAGTTTGCATGTTCTCCCCGTGCATGCGTGGGTTTTCTCCGGGGACTCCGGCTTCCTCCCACTGTCCAAAAACATGCTTCATAGGTTCATTGGTTACTCTAAATTGTCCGTAGGTGTGAATGTGAGTGTGCACGGGTGTGTGATTGTGGCCCCTGCGACAGACTGGCGACCAGTCCAGGGGTGTACCCTGCCTTCGCCCATGAGTAGCCGGGTTAGGCTCCGGCAACCCCGTGACCCCGAAAGGGATAAAGCGGCTTGGAAAATGAATGAATGAATGAGCTCTGCTATACACCCTGGGCAGGCCACCAGTCCTTCCCAGAACTATTGGTAAACAACATCTTTAAAAAAAACCTTTGTTAAAGACTTCTGCTTACAGTCCCACTCCAATCACCTTTAAATCTGTTATAAAAGTCTTACCCGTGGCCTTTTTTATGCCGATTATGCCTTTTCTATCCAAAATTAAAAAAAAAAAACAGTGAACAGAGTTTCTGCAGAGCAGCAGCAGTTAGAAATTCCCCCTTTCGGTTGTTAGAGGGACTGTTGGCATGGAGTAAACCTGCCTACGTTTCCCATCATCCCTTTGTTTAACCCCCCCCAGCTTACACCCCCTCATAACCCCAAGATAACATAGAGGTGCAAGCTAGATGGCGAGCAATAGTGGAGCTATCCAGCCGTAGAGCTCTGAGCCAGATGCCGGCTCAGACGAGGAAACCAAGATGAACATGGATTCAGTCGTCTGCAAGTGGATGAATGAAGCGTAGCAGGGACTGCTGATTGTAGTTTTTACTTAACAACTACAGAGGGTTCCAAATGATTATGCAAATAATATTTTTCTATGATTTTTTTTAAATACTCAGTGCAAATGAAAGTCAGCATAATTTTCAAGTCACTAACCATTAGAGTATTTATTAAATGTAATTGAACAAACTTCTTTAAGATAACTGTATTTATAAAAACAATTTGTTGCATTAGGAAGTCAGATTTGCTGAAATCAAAAGCTATTCTAATCAAAAACACCTTCATAGGTCAAGTTACATTTGAACATGGGAGGACCCTTATTTTGTAGCAGCTTCACTATTCTTGCATCCATTAAACTTGTGAGTTTTTGGCAAGTTTCAGCCTACATTTTTTTGCAGGATGTCAGAATAGCCTCCCAGAGCTGCATATAGAAAGAAATGCAAATCTGAGGATCTCTCCTGTCTTTCCCTTATTACCCAGCCCAATTGTGGGAAAAGTAATGATTGGTTGGATTTCCAGCTGTTCTTACAAAAAGATCTCAAATAAAAGTACTTAACAACAATATATTTATTAGGCACTAATACTCTGCACACAATATCCTGGCCGAACAAAACCGGCAACGCACTTAAATTCAAGTTGACAAAGTGCTTTCTTCACTCTTACATTATCAGTTCAGTACATGCTGCAAAAACGTTAACTGATTTGAATATTACGTGCTGCTGTGGCAAAGAATAACAGAATAGATTAAACTGAAATGAGAAAAAAAGGCTTTTTCATATACTGCTCAATATGCACTACGTCAATCAGGGAACATTCATACTCTAAGCTTGATAAGAGCTCCCACAAAGCTGTTATCATGTCTGAAACACACCAATCTAGAGTCTTTGGAGTGATCTCCGGCCATCAGAACTGATGCTCAGACGAGTCCTTTCAAACTGTACAATTCTTATCTGTCGCAAACTCAAACACTCTGGAGGATGGAGGACGAGAAGAGACACAAACAGATGCAGAAAACCCCCAAAGATGTGGATTGTGTCTTTCTTCGGTACTTTGTCCATGTGAAGACATTTTGGTTGACATTTGAGATGTAAGAGAATCCTTGCAGCTTTTGAGACGTCTTACTTTCTAAATCTGTGTCTGTTCTGATCAAGAAAAACCTGAGCTGTAATGAGACGGTCAACAATTTTCACCTCACCTGTCAAAAATGATTAGGTTGTGACTTGCGTGCAAATTTCAGTGGGAGCAATGCTTGATGTCTCATGCTTTGAGTGCGGGGTGAGTAAAACTCATATCTGGCTGTCTGACCTCCATCCATCATGCTGTAGATAGCTGAAGGCGCCGTCGATGAGGCTGGCGGTGAACTGTCCCCCGGTGATGAAGAGTGTGTTAACAGTCACTAGCTGACCTCTGAGGTGGGGCGGAGAGGCCTCTGCGATGTACACTGGGACTGTCATGGAGACAATACCTAAACAGTAGGGGGAAGAAAATGCTAATATTAATGCTAATGTTGACTTCTTTTGATTGCCTCACTTCAAATGAAAATGTGGGTAAAAAGATAAAAAAAAAATGAAAGATGTATCCAACATTTTAAACACAATAGAGGAAGTTCTGAAGGATTTCTCATGCAGCAAATTGAGAAACCGTCTGTGAACAAAGGAAAACAGAAAAATAAGCCTAAGAAAAAAGAACAAAAATACTCACAGGTGTGTGGCTGTCAATTTTTATAATCTAATGTATCGACACAAAAAAATCAAATAAAAAAAAAAAGCAAAACATAAAACCAAAAGAACATACAACAATTGCAAGAATATTTTAGGTAGTCTTGTCAGCAGAGCATTAGCCCACGGTCACATATTGCAAAATGCAAGTTTTTCAGCAAATTCTGCAGGTACATTCGCGGCAGCATTTGTAACTGGGAGGCTTGACTTAACTTTGGTGATCAAATCAAAAAAGAAAACAACTAAGTTTATTTTCTTCAGAAGGTTGAGTATGAAAAAAGTATCAGGAAAAGTTATACAGGAATTTCTGAAACAGTCCTTTTTGTTTTTACATACCAAATATTTCAAATTAAAACTATGATAAATGTAAAAAAAAATGTATGAGGTGTTGCTGCTGTTATTTTTTCTGTTGTTTGTCCTCTTCAAAGTAATTCAAAGATTAAAGTATTTTAAAAATTCTAAATCCCCCATTTTGGAAAATGTGAACATCAATTTTCAACAAGTTTATACGTAAACTATAGAAGAGTAAAATGAACACAAAACTATAATATTTAGGAAAGTTAGTGAAAACAAACCATTTTTCTTTGATCTGTCTGTTGAAGGCTGAGGATTTTTTCTTTAATGCTCTCATGGACATTCTTCTCATCATTGTCTTCTATTTGTTATATTTTCTGACATGTTTTTCTTTTATTTCTTTATATTTTTTGCTTTCTTGAGTGCTGTATTTTCACATAATAATCATCACAGATCCTCCATTACTGACCAGATTTAGAGCATTTATAAAATCCCCACTTTAAAGATTATTTTGTAGTTTAAAAATACCAATAAATAAACAAAACAAAAAATGCTGATTTTATTAAGTTGTTGCATTTTTTTTTTTAGGCACCGGGAACTAATATTAAATCCTGTTTTAAAATGATATTGTTCTAGAAATAAAAAAGTCCAAGAATTAATTCATAATAAAACCCACAAAAACAAGAATAAAACTAGAAAAAGACCTATGAGTCTGGAAATGCTAGTTACTCTGTTTTGAGAAAAATAGAAACATATATAAAAATGATTGATTATTCACTAGCATCACTTAATTTCGTACAAAGCATTTATACAATTGTATAAAGCCAAGAAATGAAATGTTCATCTTACATTAAAACCTATTTTACTAATAAGTATAAGAATTTTTTTTGTCCATTTTTATTATCTGGTTCAGATGACTAATGGAATATTTTGACAATCTGTCAGGGAGTCTTTTTTCAACACTTTGTCATTTTACCTACAAAACAACATCCAAGACACAAGCAGTGTTTAATAAAATGCAAAGCCAGGATTTTATTATAGAAGTAGAGATTTTAAAGGCTTGCTTGTATCTCCAAAAAATAACTAGTAGTACAGAGTCTTGAATGAAAAAAGTCCTTCAGGAAAGGCATGAGGTCACAATTGTTTTAAATGGATGGACTCTCTTTGTCAACATGAGCAACAAGAAAACTCGTGTTGTCCACAGTCAAATAGTCCATTTCAGTAACGCACTCCTGTGATCTGGAAAAACGCATGCGCTTCCACTGAACAAACACTGATACAGTTGTGTACTCGCATTAACACACAACTGATGCTTGTGACATGTTTGAGGACAAGCTCTGAGACTGATGCTCTCTGCAGCTGGCTCCACATCGGCTCTATTAATAGTCTGCCCCTGCTATCTGCACGCACACACCCTTCTACCTCTTTCCCCCTCTCCCTCCTGCCAACACCCTGCCCTAAACTGCCGCCATGACGACGTGGCTGCCCGTTGCTGTGGAGACTGCTTACTGGGAAACCAGCCACACTGGGTCAGATCTGGGAAGACAAATACAGAGTAATAGGTTTGATTTCATCCATTTCTCCTTTCTTTCAATAAAACAGGCCCCATTTTTAAAGCTCAATCACAAAACATCTCCACGGCAAAATAAAACCCTGAGAAAAATAACATTGATTTCATTGCCCTACAGTTAAGTTTGGCCTGATCAGAGAAAAGGCCCAAAAGCCTTTGTACCCAATTGACTGTTTCATCAACTCCATATTTAAAGTGCAAACGTACCCTAAAGATGCAGAGCCAAGACTTTGTCTGTCATGGCTAAAAAAGATTAGTGTGGAGGAAATCTGAGAGTCAGTCACTCTCGAAATTGAATCAAATGGCCTTTGGCACGGCGCCTGTCTACACACTACAAAACCCGTTCCCAGCTGCTTGACAGGGGACACTAATAGACAAACCCCAAGAAAATCCAAGCAGTTGTACTGACTTTTAAGAAATTACACCAAGAAAATAAAGTTAAATAAAGTTAAAATAAATAAATAAAGGATATTGTTATTTACATGAGTGCTTTTCCTATTTGGTCTGAATTTTAATGAAAAATGTAAAAGTGACCTTTGATAACAATGGGTAATAACAATAAATCACAAGAAACACAATTTTTGTTAGTTGGATTACCCTAAAAATAAAGACAATAATAATGGTAGCCCCAAATAACAAACAAGGACCCAAACAGCTATTTACCATGTCAATAGCTGGTATTTCCACCACTTGCCGGAATTACAACTTGACAGTGACATAAAATTGTATTCAACTGCATTCAGCTTTCAGTTTTGTTGGTCTAAAACCGTAAATCGATATCACCATTTTGTCTGACGTCACTGTGAAAAGGGTCTATTGGGTTGAGATCTGGTGACTGTGGCTCCTTTTCCTGCTGGAAGTAGCATCAGAAGATGGGTACACTGTGGTCATAAAGGGATGAACATGGTCAACAATACTCAGGTAGGCTGTAGAGTTGTAACCAATTGGTACTAAAGGGCCCAAAGTGTGCCAAGAAAATACCCCCCACATCATAACACCACCAGCATCAGCCTGAACCGTTGATACAAAGCAGATGGGTCCATGCGTTCATGTTGTTGACAGCAACTTCTGACCCTACTATCCAAATATGGTAGCAGAAATGGAGACTCATCAGATCAGACAACATTTTTCCAATCTTTTTCGTCCAGTTTTGATGAGTCTGTGTAACCTGTAGCCTCAGGTCTTCTGCTGCTGCAGCCCATCTGCCTCAAGGTTGGATGCGTTGTTCGTTCAGAGATGCTCTTCTGCAGACCTCGGTTGTAACCAGTGGTTCTTTTAGTCACTGTTGCCTTTCTATCAGCTGTGACCAGTCTGGCCGTTCTCCTCTGACCTCTGACATCAACAAGGCATTTCCACGCACAGAACTGTCGCTCACTGGATATTTTCTCTTTTTCTGACTGTTGTCTATAAACCTTAGAGATGACTGTAGGTGAAAATCCCAGTAGATCAGGAGTTTCTGAAACGCTCAGACCGGCCTGTCTGGGACCAACAGCCATGCCACGTTTAAAGTCACTTTTCTTCCCCATTACGATGCTTGGTTTTAACTGCAGCAGATCGTCTTAACCATGTCTACATGTCTGAATGCATTGAGTTGCTGCCATGTGATTGGTTGATCAGAATGTTTTTTGTTAAAAAGCAGTTGGACATGTGTGCTCAATAAAGTGGCCAGTGAGGTTATATATCCATCCACTGATCTGGAAAATCAAGATCAGCTTAAATAAAGGACATTAAGGTGAAACGTTACCCTGTTTTTGGAAATATCCAAGATAATTGAATAAAAACAGGCCATCTACTTTGCTACTTTAAGGAATTGTTGTTTTTCCAACTCATCCCTCTGAGGCATAATCTTTCAAATCCTGACATGTTACCATCAAGTGTTAAAATTCCATATTTCAACAAACCTAAGAATTGTAGCCATTGTTTTTCCCAGTGTCAAAACCATGCTTGTCATCAATAGTCGTTTGTTGATCTACATCATTTTCTTTGGCAATAACTCTTAATTTCACCACTTTATTGGGACCAAGAAGCACAATGATGTAAACAAACAGCTCAATTAAATATCATGTTTCATTTTGCTTTTTAACTTAACTTTTAACTTGGCAAATATACTGTATTGAAAAATCTTGATTTTCCTTATGGTTTCACGTGTATATTGTACATCTAATTTTGAACATAGCCATTTAAAAATTAATTTAACTGTGATTGCCTGCACATTTTTAAGAATTGAAAAAAACATCCTCCTGCTTTTCAGCCATATTGTGCTTTTCATCAAATCTTTCCTTACTCCCACATCGCCCTTCTTCTTTCTGCAGTATATCAATAGTATTTTAGTCATGAGTCATGCAATGACTCCATGAACAAACTGCCTGCTGTTGCAGGCGGCCATATGCCTGCTGCTGAGATACTACAGCAGATCTTGATGCATTTAGGAAGGAATGGATCATCTCACATCATGCTGAACGTGATGACAGAGAAAATATGTTTCAGCCCATTATGGCTAATAGACTAATGGTTTTTGGTACAATAAGCATGTTAAATGTTGGAGAAATTTTTCTTAAAACTGACTGATCAACTTAAGGGTTTCTGGCTTTGAGTTTCTACAATGCTGATTTAAAAATTAAAGCAAAGAATCATTTGACTAATCTGAGCTGATTCATGACTCAATAGAATGTATGTCTATTGAGTCAGTATGATGTCCTGTATGGCGTTTTTATGATAATGAATAATGGAAAATGGATTGCGGATTACTCACTATTCTCATTTAGTGTTATTGTATCTCAGTTGTTTTTAACTCCTTAAATTACTGTATGTTACGCAATATAAGGCGCACATAAAAGCCTTAATCTTTTTTTAAAAAACAACAGTTTGCCTTATAATCTAGAGCACCTTATTTTGGATTAATTCTGGTAGTGCTTCCTGATCTTGAAGCGGTTTTGAGAGATACATGGGGCTCTGTCAAAATGTTTGATTGGGTGTTGTTGTGAATACACTAACACGGCTAATGTGTAGTGGTGTCTGACTGTGGTTTTCTTTCCATGTTAAGGCCGTGTCACATCGGGGATACGTACAAATTGCGCATTGTCATCACATGAAATTTTGGTCTTTTGGGATACATACGTGATATACGTAATTCATAAATGTTTCTTGTGTTTATCATTTGTCGGTGTGCGCAGATGTCCATCGAGGGTCTTTACTAGAATTTGGTTTTGAGCTGTCAAAAATTTTTGGTCGGCTGAGAATGATGCAGTTTATACGTATTTTACGTAGTTTATACACAATTATAACTTATAATTATCAACCCATGATAATTTTACCGCGGCTGGGAGGGGATGTTGAGGGTTGCAATGACACAGAAACAGTAAACTTGAATAAGAACATGTGCTTTAAACTTAATAATAAACAGTTCTGACGATAGATTTGATCATCCTTTCACTCAGTCATCTGACGTGTGCATTTTGGAGGATTGATAAAAAACATAAACATGCAAACATAAACATAATTGAACCCTCTTAATTTAGTGTCGTGTCAGGAGTGGTTAAAAACGAGTTTATTTTACTATTATAAAAACCATCTAATTAAAAAAGCTTAAAAACAGTACCAAAATGTAAACAACAAATCTTTTATTTATACTCATTAAGTAACAAATCAGACTACTTTTTACACAGCCGCCCTCCCCCCACCCCCTGTTTCTGCACACACTGCTTCTCTTTTCTTTTTCATGGAGGTACTTGCATAAATTGAGCGTTCACAACTTATGTGAAGTGTGTATCTGAATGGAGGAGCTTGTTTGAGCTTTATGTCTTGAACAGAAAGTCTTATGTCTTGAAGTCGCAGCCTGTTCTTGTCTGTTCCTAAACTTACCCCATTTGCAAAGAAAGGTTCTACACATGTTTCTGGTGTTGCATGCCCGCGGACTGCTTTTAGCACTCAAGTGACTGAAATGTAATCGAAATGAACCCGATCAATTATCAAAACAAAAGATTTTTCAGAATAAAAAGATCATTCAGACGTAGTCATTTTGCTCCCCTGAGCAAACTTTTATTGAAAGTGCAGATAAGAGGCTCGGGTTATATTTCAAAGATGTTTCAAAATAAAAGACTTTTGGGATTCAAAATAAAATCATTTATTTCTTCCGCTGCCTGGTGGGAATTGATCCATGGACCGGTACCGGTGGTAGTTGGGGACAACTGAACTCTTATGCAATTGTGCATGATTTTTGCAAGAGGCATACCCAAATTATGTGGCTTTCCGTGGTTTCAACGTCATTCGGGTCATTCGTGACACATCTGGGAAAATTTAACGTAAAAAGATCACAACTTTTCTCATTTTTCCATATATTATCAAGAATGGCCAATTTTCGTCTGAGCAATATGCTCACAGTGTATGTACTGGCTGAGTGACACGACCTTTACTAACAAGCTGAATTAGTGCAGATACAGTTTGCTTTAGAGGTATCAATCAGTTTTTTTACATGTTGGATATACATGTCGGTTGGGGGTTACTGATATTGTGAATACATTGACACAGCTAACGCTTCTAACATGGCTAGCATGAAGTGTGTTACAAACAGGTTCTAGAGTTACTATGAATGCAGTCATTAAGTCTGTCTGACAAACTTCTATCTGACTCTCTTGTCTCCCTTCATGGGCCTTGAATAAGTTCAAAAATAGACCATTAATGCTTGGAATTGGAATTTTGGAGAGGCCCAGGGCCTGAGGGCAAGGACCAGAACCCGCACCATAGAAACACGAACACAGACACCTTCCAGGCTCAGATAGGATGTGATCCCCTGCTCTTGGTCTTGCCAGAGAACTAAGGGATCCATCTCTCCCTGTGGGGAGAGGGCTGCTGGGCACAGGAGGCCTACACCCAAGAGACACGGCCGCCGTTGCTGAGGGCCTTGTTCCCTCTGCCAGGGGTGGGGTGGGGACAGAAGATCAGAGGTCCCACCTTCCTCATGTAATGCATGCGAGTGAATGTGAGTGTATGTTTATGAGTGTGTGTGTGTCGGGGTGTGTTTGTTAAGGTCTAAAGGATGTGTGTAATAAAGGGTGCAGTTAAAATTGGAGAGTGCAGCACTGAAAGGACATCTGCTTGCTAGCAGTGATGTCCAAGCACCCCCGTGACTCTCACATCACTTTCTACTTACCTTTCAATTTGTCCTAGAAAATGCTACTGCTCCAATAAATTAAAAAAAAACAGCTTGGAATCTGACTGTTCTGTGTCTGAATTTAAACTCACAGATCAACCATTACTTAGTGTCATGCTGAGCACTTACTCCGAGACCAGCTCCCATAGTTTCACTCCCAGTAAAAATGATCAATTTGTTAATGATGCCATGCAGGCCTTTAGGAGAACATGCGATGCTGTTGCCCCTTTGGAACTTGAGCGTATTAGACAAAACTGAGTAGCACTGTGGTTCAACGCTGAAACATGTTCCCTAAAACAACAGACCTGTAAGTGAGAAAGAAAATGCTGCCGCTCCTGCTCAGGGGAGTCTCTGAATAACTGGAAATATAGCCTCTTAAATTATAAAAACGTCTCTGCGTCAAGCCAAAACCCAATACTATTCAACTTTAATATCAGAGAATGGAAATAATCCAAGATTTCTTAGTAGTATAACAAGGCTGACCAGCGAGAACAGCTCAGTAGAACCACATCTTTTATTTTCTTACATTTTTTATAGTAAAATCTCAAATCTTAGACATAAGTTGTACAAAGTTATGCCAACTATCAGCCCAGAGCAGGCTGAAGCGGTAGAAATGAGGACATCCACAGAAACCTCTGTAATATTAGACTGCTTCACTGCTGTAGATCTAGCAGAATTAACATCAGTTATTACATCCTCCAAAACCTCAACTTGTCTCTTGGACCCAATCTCCACTAAGATTTTAAGGAAACCTTCCCCCTAATTCATAAATCCATTTTAACTATAATAAATAGCTCTTTTGCTGCTATTATTTACCTTGTACATTAATGATATTTGTGAAATCTCAAGCACGTTAAAAAAATATTTTATTTACAGATGATACAGACGTATTCTGCTGTAGAGACGAATGAATTTGGAAGAGCTAATGGATGCAGCTGGGAGATAACTCAATAAATGTAAGAGTTGGTTTGATTTGCATAAGTTAACACTTAATCCAAATAAAGTAGATAATATTTGGTAAAAGAAAAAAAAAAGGGAAACTCATGATTAATAATGCTGAAATTGAAAGGGGGTCCGAAATAAAATTTCTAGTTGTAATCACTGACAAAAAATTAAGTTGGAAGAACACATAACCCATATTAATACCAAAATATCAAAATCAATATATATATATATATATATTATGTCATCACTGAACACTTTCAGCTCATTCATTCTTCCCTATATGACTTCTTGTGCTGAAGTGTGGGGAAACATACAAAACTTCAATAAATTCAATCTTTCTTCTCCAAAGAAGGATGTAAGAATAATCACCAAGTCACCGTGTGCAGAAGCAACAAATCCACTTTTTATTAAACTGAAACTATTGAAACTTAGAGATTTCATTGATTTCAAAATAATTAAATTCATGTTCAAAGTTAAAAATAAACAATTGCCAGAATGTATCCAAAAGCTCTTCTGCTTGAAAGAAAATAAATCCACTCTGAGAGGAACAAACACGTAGATCTAAACCACCTGTCAGAACAAACATGAAACTCCACTGCATCTCCACAAGGGGGGTGCAGTTATGGAATCATTGTAGGGAAGACATCAAAAATTGTCAAACCATACATAAATTAAAGGCACTCACAAAGGACAAAATAGAGAATAAATGATAAATATTAACAAACTAATAGCATACTTTGATATTATTTGTATGTGTACATATAAAAATGTACAATTTTGTTATTTTGCCGTTCTTTTCATCATTTTGATATTGTTTTATGTTCATTTTACTCTGTGTTGATAAAGACCTCTATGTGATGTTTACTTTGTGTTGAATAAAAAAGAAGGGGCTTGGACTTGATAAGCTATTAGCTTCATGCAAAGCCCTTTTTCAAACATTGAACATTATTATTACGTGCGTGATTGTTTGTGGGATAACTTGCATGTTTTTTTGTTGTTGGTTTGTTTGTTTGTTTCTTTGCTTTTAGTTAGTTATTTGTATTTTTTTGTTGTTCTTGCTCGAATATAAATACATAAAAAAGCAGGTTATGTGCCACAGTCTTTTAAATATGCAGTTGTTAAACCTCTTCTGCAAAAGCCCAGTATAGATCCTGGCATTCTGGTTCTGTTAGGCCTCAGTGCAGCCTTTGACACTATAGACCACAGCATCTTACTCCAGAGACTAGAGCATCACATCAAAGGGATCAGAGGATCTGCCCTTCAATGGTTTAAATCCTAACTATCTGATAGGTACCAGTTTGTTCATGTAAATGGACATTCCTCTCATTGCACTTGAGTTAGCCACGGAGTCCCACAGGGCTCAGTTCTAGGACTCATCCTATTCATGCTTTACATGCTGCCCTTAGGAAACATATTCATGAAGCACAGTATTAATTTTCACTGTTATGTGGATGATACACAGTTGTATTTATCCATTAAACCTGATGAGAATGACCGCAAAAAGAAACTTAATGCCTGAATCAAGACCTGCAAGACCTCTGGCTCGTCTCGCACCCTCAGCTGCCCCCCAGTTTCATCTGGATGAAGCCCAACTGGTGCACTATTCAAACATGTAGTTGTTATTTAAACATGTAGTTGTAGAGTTAGATAAGCTAATTAAACAGAACTTTCACAGTTCTAGCACATTGCCTGTCCGTCCTGGGAGAGGATCCCTCCTTCGTGTGGGAATTCCTGAGGTTTCTTATTGTTTTCCCCAAGATAGGGTTTTTTTTATGAGTTTTTCGTCACAGAGAAGGAGAGTCTGAGGGCAGAGATGCCAGTTTAGCTTAGTCTGTTTAGTTTAGTTTAGCAACCAGCTGTTGTTTATATTTTATGACTGACTTTATGTTCTTTGCATAAATACCACTGTGAAGTCCATTGAGACTATGGTTGTGATATTGGGCTATAGAAATACAATTGAATTGAATAGATAGATCCATGTATGTCATATGATATATCTTTCTGGTGTTGTGTCCCAAAATGAGTACATATTCTTAGACTTGTCTTGATCTCTTTACTTGACTGAGAACCCCTTGAAAACCTGCAGAACTCATTAATAAGCAAAGACAGGTCTCAAAACAGAAATACATACAAAGAAACCACCTAACGTCATGATCTAGTCAGGTTTGGCCTCAAATGTGCACAACACAGTGTCTGCTTTTGTGTCGACATCGCAGAACTGACTGACTCTTCTGAAAGGTGATGGAGACACTTCTGAGGACTCTTTATCACTGGTATCGACTCCAGAGATGAGCACTGACGTTTGGGTGGACATGTAGCGTAAGCAGAGAGAAGAAACCTCATCGTAACATTAGCTGTTATTGGTTTTCAAAGATGCTGAACTCTGATTAAATTAGGTGGCAAAAGCAGGAGGGGCAGTGGCTCTCATTAATCAAATCCAAGCAAGTCTGCCTAATTTCACTCAGCATCGTAGCAGCGAGAGCGTCAACAACAAAAAGGCATGTGAATGTTTTACAGCCTTTTTTGCAAATTATCCCTCATTTCAAAAAGATTTCACTATTTTTTTAAACTTAATAAACGGAAGTCTATTTTGCGACGGAATGACATTTTAAAGCAATTATGAGCAAAGCAAAAATTTTCTAATTAAATCTACACTCTGCCTCCGCTCGGCAAAGTTGAGAATTGTGACTTAGTTATACAAACCGACCAATTAATTAGAAAGCTTCCAGGTAATGAAATGCTAGTGCAGCGTAATTATTGGCACTGGTTTTATTGTTTGGAAGGACACAACAATTATGCATTTGCAACTGCACATTAATTTGTTCAGACTACATCATTGTACACATGCTTTACTGTACACAGACTGTGTGTTTCTGTTCAAAGCGTTTCAGCCGGTGTGTGGAGATTGGATGGTGAGTGGCTGCCAATGCTACAAATCCAATAGTTTATTAATCTTTTTGTTTAGCAGTTTAAATGTTACTAAAAATACATACATGGAGCAGGTCATCTACAGGATGCATCAGAAGAGAGCAGAGCAGGAAGCTTGTACTGTAGGTTCTACACCACACCTACAAGTTTTTACCAATGTCATTTTTACGTCTGCTCCTGACAACAGTTTGAATACAGAAATAATAGAAATGCAATTTTAAGCTTAATTTTCTTTTTATATGTACTTCATCATCAGTAAAATGCTACATTGTTTCCACTTTCCCACTATCTTACGGGCCCACACAAGCCAAAGCTAACATTGACGAAGCAAAAAAACTGAAAGCAAAATCGTAGCAATGCAGGCATAAAGTTTTGAGCCAGACGACAGCTCAGATGAGGTAAATGAAGGCACACATGGATCTAGTTGTCTGTAAATGCTTCAGAATTGTAACAGAGAAGGGAAACTTTGGCCCACCCATGGCAGGTGTTGCATTACAACCCTGAGCTTTTTCAAAGCTTGGCTTTTCATCTACTTCTGATTCAAAATGATTTGAATTAAGAATTACTCAGAAACGCAGTAAAATGTTGCAAATACATGCAAAAACCACAGTTTTCAATTCCTCATGGCTTTGCAGAGCATTAGCTGGTGTTATGTTATAGTCAATGAAACACAACTTCACCACTTTTGTCTAAAAACCTAAATTTTATCAAGACAAACACACTGGGAATGGGAAACAATGTTAAGAAAGTTAGATTCTTTTTTGTAACTATTAGAAATTATAATCTAATAAACTAGAATGTTTTATGTATTTATATCTTATGGCCCTTTAAAGTGATAACAAAACCGATTTTAACTTCCAGTTTAAAGCTTGTTAGAAGGGAAAACTATCCAGTGCAGTACATTAAATATCCACTAAGAAAGCTTGTCACAATTGCATGTTTGTCTTTTTAACTCAAGGCTTATGGCTTGGTTGATATGGACTATCTAAGATCGTAGACCACTTGGTGAAAAAGTAAAGCAAAAAAGGCTAATGCATATTTTTGCTACAGGCATACTGTAGGCAAAAGGTCGTAGTGAACACTTATGCAACACACAAGGAGGTGAGATGCAGGCATGCCATATGGATTTTTCATTTTTTCAACCGGCCAAAACCTGGCCACTGTGCAAGGAGCCTGTCAGTGCTGCTCAAGTGATAATTGTGCACTCGTTGCACGCTCCATTTGTGCACCCTGGCTGTTAGAAATGAGAAAATTAAATAATCAGTGTTGTTTGTGTGGACTTCCTACAGGTTACATATTACCTGCACCCCAAGTGCGTGCAGCATTTGGACGCAGTCAATAAGGAGCCAGTACACACATCTTCCTAATGACTAGAGAGTGACGCAATGGTAGCATAAGACAGCATCATCCATAAGTCATAAGTGAAAGTAACTTACAAAATCCTTACCAATACTTCAGGACACACTTACATCCCTTGAGGTAGCCATACGAGCCTTAAAAAAAACTGCAAGACATGCTGTACCTGGACCTTCCACATGTACAAACAGCCCAAAAACCCAAAGCACTTCTACGGCACCTGTACAGATGCATGTGACTAAGGCATTAGATGCAAATAGCTAACTTAAGTGGTCTAGTGTAGAGTGTCCACCTTGAGACTAGGAAATTGTGGGCTAAAATCTCACACTTAGATCATACCAAAAACTTTTGAAATAGACTTTGAATTCACTTGTTTACACCTTATGTCAAAAGGATTGTGAAAAAATTTATTGTACTTTTACAGAATCATGATAAATAACTCAGAACATGTATTTGAAATATCATTTTCAGCTAATTTCTGCCTAAAATTTGCAGTATCTAAAACAACGCACTCCACATGCTGCTTACAAGGTAAAAGAAAAACCGAAAATATGTACACATCAAGTGCATTGGATAAACTCGGTTTAGCTTTATAAAAATCAATGTAATGGTGACTGTTCAAAAAGTCCTCTGAGAATGAGCAACTGCATATTGCACAACCCTCACCATTCTCAAGGAAAAGGTCAAATGGACAAGTCATTCCGGAGCAAGCGAACGTTTGTGCAGTAAAAGAAGACTGGCCGAAGCCAACGATGGTGCGTGGCCTTTCCTGGTCTGACAAACAGCTCTGGTGACCTTTTAACAGAGTTCAGCTTCAAAATGTGAAGCAATCTGCATTCCTGGCACTTGACATTCATGTTTATGTTTGTTGACAGGCGCAGGCTGGTGCTGGAAGCCATGGAAAAATCTCTGCCCAATTAGTGTCACTGACGTGGTGGCATAATGTGCCTTGTTAACTACAAGGGCGTGACTCTAGCTCGCTTTGCTTAGTTGCAATGATTCAGGTGTGGAAAAGTGTTTTGGCAGAAATGGAGGGAACACTTCAAATGAAACAGTCTCATAAAACTGAGCAGCTCAAATGGCCAGGCTAATTAGACTACCGCAATCAAAGCTCGTTGCTTAAATTATGCCCCATTTTTGATGTTTCCATCATTACTGTTAATTAGAAAATGTGCATAAATACTTTTCTGCTTCTGTCCGGGTTTAAGTTTCTGTCACAAGCCTGGTCTTCTGCATTTTGGGTCCTCCCACCACTCCCTGATAGATGTATTTAAAAACATGAAATTGAAAGTAAGATTAAATGTATAAAATTAAATCAAATACATAAAATAAAATCTATGAAAACTAATAGAATGAATAAGCAGACACAATCAGCTAAAAGCGAAATGAAAAAGGTGGGTCTTGAGCCTCTTCTTAAAAGCTAATTAAGATTTCCTATGGTCCCTATGGTCTCTACAGCTCTGAGGCTGTCCAGCAGGCAGTTCCACAGGCGAGGACCATATTAGCAGAACGAAGCCTCACCATAGATTTTGGTCCTCACCTTAGGAACAACAAAAAATTCAGTGTCGGAGGAACTCAGGGTCAGCAAGGGCTTCTACTTTAAAAGTAGATCACTTAAGTATGAAGGCCCAAGACCATGAAAACATTTATAAACCATTAAAAGAACTTTTAAAATCAATCCTGAAACACACAGGGAGCCAATGCAGAGATTTGAAAAGGGGAGTAATGTGTTCCCGCCCCTTGGTCCTTGTCAGAACTTGTGATGCTGAGTTCTGTAGTAGTTGTAGGTTTGAAAGAGACTTTTTGGGTAACCCAGAGAGCAGGGCATTACAATAATCTAACCTACTAAAAATAAAAGCATGCATCAGCACCTCTGTGCTGGCAAGAGAGAGGAATGGACGGACTCTGGCAATGATTTTAAGATGATAAAATCCTGTCCTGTCAGAGTCAAAAAGGACACCCAGATTTCTTACGCAATGAGAAGTTTTAAAATTATTGAGCTTAGGTAATTATTTGGTTATTAATGTCATTGACCACTGCACCAAAGAGTGACAGTGTGTGGCACCTGCTAACCTGCACATGCCGGACAACGGTGTCTCCCACGTTGAGCGCTGGCTACTACACAGGTCCGGGTCACCTAGCGAGCCTCCTGACGATGGCAGCTAAGGGAAGAGCCTCCGCTACAGCGGGCTCAGATGAGGAGATAGGATCTCCAGGGCAATGTTTCCTGGTAGACAGCAATCCAACGTGAAGACACGGTTTTGTTAGGGAAAGTGGATTCCCTGAAGCTGGTGAAACAGAGGACATGGTGCGTGAGCCTCAGGATAGCTCGCTCAAACATTAGGCCACAGCCATTTCCCAGCAGGCGGCATTTCCCTCTTGTTGTGGGCACTGGTGGATTAGCGGAGGCTGCGGGCGGCTGGGGCAGCACTGCGGATCCAGGGGGATGTGCGTGTAGGCCAGGCTCCAGCAAAGCAGGCTCCGAAGTAGCAGCAGAAGCAGCAGACAGCATTGGACCCGTGGAGGTGGAAGTGGGAGTCATCACCCCCACTTCCACCTGCTGGCTGTGACCAGCAGCAGAGCTGGATGACATGGAAGGAGCTCCGCTCGATCTTGGTCCCTGTGAGCCCACTTGGGTCGCTGACGCCTCAATGAGACCATCACCCAGCGGGGCATAGCGGTTGGTGAGCACTAGGGTCCCCACACTGGCAGAGTTGGGTTTGGGGCCACAGTTCCTCCAGCCACGTCGAGTCACCTCAGCCCACGACTGCTTGAGCGCAGAGCAGAGGGCTGGGGCCTGGTCTTCTTGGAGGTCTTGTGGACTCCTGCCCTCTGCTTCAGAGCTGATGTTGATGTTGCCTGGAGCCGCGTCTTTCCGTTCCAACCCGCTGTTTTCATGGCCACATATTTGGACGATGTTGCTGTCAGTGGCGGTGGAATTGGTTTCAGGGGAAAGTTCACCAAGCCAAGAAAGTGTTTGGGAGAGTGATCAATTGGCGTTGATGGAAGACTAGTTGATGAACATACTCAGACTGAGAGGCTGATACAGAGAGGTTTTTTTTTTTTTGCTTTTCTCTGAGCTCCAGAGCTCTTGAACAGTTTCCTGAAGTCGGCTTTGTTCTGGGTTGCAGTTGTCAAGAAAATCCATCTGGTGGAGTGGCAAGCTTTAAGTGGAATTTTAATTATGAAAAAACTGAAAAAACATAATTTGAAACAGAAATACTCAAAAAAGCAATCTTCAGCATTTTTTTTTATTTATGAGTTTTGCGATCCGTTACACCCCTAACGGAAACTGCACTGGTCCTGCATCCGAGGTTTGACTATTGGATGAAGTCTCCTCTCCAGTACCCTGGCACAGACTTTCCCAGGGAGGCTGAGGAGTGTGATTCCCTGGTAGTTGGAACACACAATGCAGTCGCCCTTCTTGAAAAGGACCCTAACCTAGCTACTGTCAGTCCAGCCAGACCTTCCCAGCAGACCCTGAAATTACTACAAAGTCGCTCATCAATATCCTGTCTAGAATGTCCTGATGCGAAGTGTATTGGTGGCCTCCTTGTGGTGTTTGTTATGGACAAACTATGACGATCACAAAATTCCAACAAAAAAACACCGGTACAGATCAGGGAGTCCATTCCTACCAGTTGCGCCCTTCTAGATGCTACTCTCGTTGCCCACTTGGGCACTGAAGTCCCCCAGGAGGACAATGGAGTTCATTGGTCCACTTTCCGGTAGCCCTTTGAGAGACACCAAAAAGGCTTGATACCCCAAACTGCTGTACAGCTGAAACCCCACTCAGAGACCTGTCCCCCACCCGACGGCAAAGGGACATGACCCTCTCGTCCAGAGGGGTGAACTCCAACACTTAGCGGCTGAGCTGGGGGCGTACGAGTAAGCCCAGAATTTTTGTTTGTTATTCTCATGAATCGGGTTCTGAACTACTATTCAGAATGTTTGTCTGGCTTGTCACCCAGTATCTGTCTGCCATGGGAGACCCTACCAGGGGCAAAGGCGCCAGACAGCTTTTCACCTGGAATCCCTGAAGCTCTCAGACCCTTCCACCACATTAAGGTGGCAGTTTACAGAGGGGTGAATTAGCATTGACTTCAATAAAGTCTGAATATTTAGCCTCTGTTTAGTGTTGGAAACTACCAGTTGGGACTTTTAATGAATGTTTATTTTCCTTTTAGATTAGTTACGCTTACTCTTTAGAAACTCTCTGTCTCTGGAGAGTTGTGTATATTTAGCCCCGTAGAGCCATCTTTCTTCTTTTACTGTTACTCAAAGCTGCACAATCAATTCACTTCAATTTAGACCATTTGGCTTCAGACCACAAACCTGAACTCTGCACGTAAAATAAACTATACATAGTTGAGAGAGGAAAATAAGTTTTCAAGAAGTGAGTCTAAATAATTTTATTAATTATTTTTTTATTGAATATGGTAGTTACATTATTTTCAGTTATAGTTAATATGGATTTGTTCTGAATTGATCCTCCTAGTAAAATAAAGGTTAAATGAAATGAAAAACTTTCATAGTAACAGCATTAATGGAACTAACTGAAGACATTTCTAATGCAACAGATTAAAGACCCACTCCGATTATCTTTTGAATAGTTGTCAAAGCATTCCCTGTGGTCTTTTGATTATGATTATGTTGTTTTTAGTCAAAATTTAAAAAATCCTATGTTGTTTTCTAGGACATAGTTTCTGCAGAGCGACAGTAGTTCATTAGAAATTTACATCAGAGTTGTGGGACTGTTGGCGCAAAGCAACCTCGCCCTCTTCCCCTTCCCTTTGCTGAGAGCTTTCTGTTTATAAGCTCTCTCATCAGCTAATACCTCCTCACACCCCCAACCAAACATTACTGGAGCAACAAAAATTGTGAGCAATACTGGTGCTATGAAATGATCCTTAAACCAAAATGCATTGTGAATTTGTATATTCCACTCATTTTTCTATTTCTGACCTGAAGTATGAGGGAAGAGCAGTAAGAATCATAGGACTTGATAAAGGGTTCCTATATTTATTAGTTTTAATGAACAAGTCAAATGTATTATTCTGTAAATTATGTAGAAAGCACATTAGAAAGCCTTTCCAACCAACCTTAAAAACAAACTAATATAAAGACAAAGTCAGTGGGCTTTAAAAGTAACTGAAGATTTTCAAACATGTAATTTAGAACAGAGACAATAAAAAGATGTGTTTAATTCAAAGGTGTTTGTTTATGGAACGGTCTTGACAGTGAAATGAAGAAATCTAAATCTATCTCAATCTTTATAAAAAACTACAAAGAATGCAGCTAATTATGACCCTAATTATGAGCCATCTCCTGAGCATCTTCCTCACATCTCCCATCAGCTTTTGCCCTCTGCTCCCAGATCTCACTAGCTGTTTCTCATCATGCAATCCACAAAAAGTATTTAGTCTGGCACCAAGCAGAGCGCAGTGCAAAGTATTTTTTTGGCTATTGGATAAATTGTGAGCATTTATTCTGGTGTCGTTTATCCTGACCCTTGACTGGTTTTGACTCTGTCCTGCCAATCTCTCTGTATTTTTGACTCCTGCCTGGTTTTTAAATTGTCCTGTCGTTCCCACGTCTGATTACTCTCGTTAATAAACCAGTTGCACATGGATCCAAAAACGCCTCTGCCTCTTCGTCACAACAATGATGAGAAATGTAGCAGAGAAGTATAGCAGTTTAATCCTTTATTGAAAATTTCTTTAAATTAATGGTTTATTTTGCAGTTCATTCATTTGCAGAATAATTGTCCCACCACATAAAAAAACTTTTATGCCATAAAAAATGAACAAACGTTTAAAAACGAAGCCCTGGCTGTTATAATAAACATTCCTTTATACAACAACGATGTACATGTTGCCATGCGTACATGGCAACATGGCGGACAGAGCTACAGCAGCGGCTGACCTGGACTCACAATTTTTCGGTAAAACTGCTGCAATCATTACAGACCTCAAGGAAGACATCCGTCGTTTAAGAGCTGAACTGGAAATGAAAGACGCTCTACTTTCCAAGTTCATGGATGTCTCCTTCGCCCAGTCTAAGCGGCTAACTTCGCTTAGCGCCGCTCTCCACGACACAGCTCCATGGGATCCTTCCACCTGCCCTCGGCCTTCTTCATTCTCGACTCCCAAACAAAGGTCCCTGGATGAAGAAGTGGTTGTCCGAATGCCCAGAAGGACTTCTGACGAGACTCAAAAGCCTACACTGAGTCTCTCAAACCGCTTCGGAAGTCTGGCTGCGGATTCTCCGACTCCTTCGGCCACAGCGGCACGGACTCCACCAGACCTGGGTTCCATCGTCGAGTTTCCCGCTCTTCGGCGAGACGTCACAGAGACTCCGGCGGAACACGCAGTCACCGCGGCGGGCAGCGATCCGGCTCGACCTTCGAGGATCACCACGAAAGCCTCATCCGGTCCCGACGAGCGTCGCCGGCTGGAGCTCCCCGCTTCCTCTCGGTCGGCAACCTCTTCCTCCCGCTGTCGGATCCTGAAGGAGGCTGTCCGTTTCCACTCCAGCGGTGCCCGCGCCTCGCCGCCATCCCAGACCGACCACCGGCTACAAGGTGAGGCCGCCGCCGTCGTCACACAGGGACGCTCTGCTGTCGCCTCACCTGTCTGTGCTTCACCTGAGCCCGCGTCTCCTCCTCCACTGTTTGCCCCGACGACAGCAATCATCGGTGAGTCTATCATAAGGAAGGTCCGCTTCTTTAACGCGGTAACACACTGTTTTCCTGGAGCCACAGTTCTGGACATCCCGGAGAAACTCCCAGAACTGTTGCGCTCTTTCCCTTCCTCTGTTAGGAGACTGATTTTACACGTCGGTTTTAATGATACATCGTATAAAGAGTCTGAAACGACTAAAAAAGCTTTTAACAAACTTCTTACATTTTTAAAGTCCTGTCCATTGACTCGTTTTATCTCTGGACCCCTCCCCTCCCTCTCCCGCGGCCAGGGCCGGTTCAGCAGGCTGCTGAGTCTGAGCTCCTGGCTCCAGTCTGTTACCAGTCAGAACAGATTTGTTTTTATTGACAATCTTAACCTGTTCTGGAACAGAACCTCCTTTTTTTAAAACTGATGGAATTCACCCCAGTCCACTGGGCAGTAATGTTTTAGCCGCCAACATCAGACACTCTGTCCAAACATCACCTGCCCCCATCATGTCCACACCAGTCCAAACCTCCTCTTCATCTGTACAGACATCTGTGTGTGGAGGTGACTGACTGGATTCTGTACCTTCTTCCCCCCATTTCCCAACAAACTGCTTCAACCATCCACACTGCTTCCCTTCCAAGACTTGTTGCCCCCTCAACTTATCCCATTAAGACCATTAGTACAATCAGGTCTTCTATGAGGAGACGTGCTTGGAGAAAACCAGATCACCACTACCTTCAGTCACTAAAGGAAGCACCAAAGTCCAAGGAAGCAGTTTCATCAACCAAAGATGTTCCACCCTCCTTTAACATGGCACTTTTTAATGTTCGGTCCATATCTAACAAGACTTTTATTATAAATGATTTTATCCTAGACCATAATATTGATTGTCTCTTTTTAACTGAAACATGGCTGAGCACGGATGCATCCACTGTTCTCACAGAGGCCTCCCCATCTAATTTTAGTTTTTTTTCCACAAGGGAGGGCAAAAAGGGTGGTGGTACTGCATCTATTGTATCCAACTCCTTTGCAGTAAAGCACATTTCTTTAGATCAGTACCCCAGCTTTGAACACCATGCCTTTGTTTTTAACAGCCCTCCAGTTTTATGCATCACAGTATACAGACCACCAAATCCAAACACTGGTTTTATTGAGGGGTTTTCTGAGTTCCTAGCATCTGTCCACACTTCATTCAACATGATTGTAATAACTGGTGATTTTAATCTGCATGTAGATAAGGAGTCGGACTACTCTGCTACTCAGTTTCTGGACCTGCTTGCTTCTCTGGATTTTAAACATGTCATGCAGCCGACTCACAACAGGGGGCACACTCTTGACCTGGTCATCAGTCATGGTTTACCTACAAGTGTGTCCACTGTTGTGGATCTGGCTGTCTCTGATCATTACTGTGTGCTTTTTAACATCACTGGTTTTATAAAACAACAGACCTCTGTGAGAACTGTGAAGAAACGCTACTTGACTCCTGAAGTGGTCGAAAAATTTATTTCAACTGTTCGCTCAAACTCTCCAATTGTCTTACCAGCCCCCTGCAACTTACTTGTGGAAAGTTTTAACAGTGAACTTAGATCCAGTCTCGACTCAGTTGCTCCACTAAAATCTAAAAGGATGAGAATCAAACCTTCACCCCCTTGGAGAACCGAAGACATCAAGCAACTGAAGAGACGATCTAGGGCCGCGGAAAGACGTTGGAGAAAGCATACGCTTGAAATAAACCATCAACTATACCAAAATCAACTAAAACTATACAACCAGACTGTAAAACAGACCAGGAACTCATACTTTGCGAACATAATCTCTGAAAATAAAAATAATCCCAGAGTCCTCTTCAGCGCAATAGAATCCTTATTGAACTCAGACATGAATAAGACCACAATGCCAGCGTCTGCTGCATTGTGTGAGGACTTTGCTAACCACTTCAGGAGCAAAATTGCTTCTGTACGATCTAGTATCTTGATGGAACAAAGAAGCAATTGTAATAAAAATGATGACTTGACCTTACCCGAGGAAGCACTGGACAGTTTTGACCTGGTTGAAGCTGCAACACTTGGTCGAGTTTTCTCCCAAGTTAAACCAACGACCTGTTTTTTAGATCCCATCCCCACATCACTTTTTAAAGCATTTTATGGATCTTTTGAGAGCGAGATTTTAAACATCATAAATTCCTCTCTACAAACGGGTATTTTTCCCACTGCTTTTAAAACTGCAGTGGTGAAACCGTTACTAAAGAAAAGCAATGTAGATCCTACGGTTTTTAATAACTACAGACCAGTGTCCAACTTGCCATTTTTAAGCAAGATTCTGGAAAAAAATGTTTTTATTCAGCTAAATGAGTTTCTCTTACACAATAACATATTTGAGGTGAACCAGTCTGGTTTTAGAACGAACCACAGTACTGAGACAGCCCTGTTAAAGATCGTTAATGATGTTAGATGTGCCTCGGATTCAGGTCAGATCACAGTATTAGTTCTACTGGATCTAAGTGCTGCTTTTGACACTGTTGATCACCTGATCCTGTTAAACAGACTTAAAAGTCTTGGCCTTTCAGGGACTGTTATCCAGTGGTTCACTTCCTATCTCACGGAGAGAAACTTTATGGTAAGCATGGACGCTTACTTTTCTGGGGTCCACAAAATTGAATGTGGTGTGCCTCAAGGTTCCATCCTTGGCCCCTTGCTTTTTAACATCTACATGCTTCCTCTGGGGAATGTCATCAGGAAGCACAACATCAGCTTTCATAGCTATGCTGATGATACCCAGCTGTACATAGCTATGTCTCCTGATGACACAAGACCAATAGAAGCACTTTTTAATTGTATTTTAGATGTAAAATCATGGATGGCAAATAATTTTCTGCCGCTCAACCAGGAGAAAACAGAAATTTTGGTTATTGGTCCTGAAGCCAAGAGAGAGAAACAGTTTCTGAAACTTAAAGAACTTTCATTCAATTTTTCTGAAACAGTCAGAAACCTGGGCGTTATTTTTGACTCCAAGCTAACATTTATCCCACATATCGAGCAGGTGATTAAAACTGGTTTTTATCATCTTAGAAATTTGGCTAGGGTCCGCCCAATTCTCTCTCTTGCTAATATGGAGACGCTGATGCATGCTTTTATAATTAGTAGAGTTGATTATTGTAATGCCCTTCTAGCAGGTCTTCCAAAAAATAGCATTAAGAACCTTCAGCTTCTCCAAAATTCTGCTGCAAGAGTTCTCACCAAGACCAGAAGGCGAGCTCACATCACCCCGATTTTAAAATCCCTGCATTGGCTCCCCATCTGCTTCAGGATTGATTTGAAGATACTTTTAATGGTTTTTAAATGTCTGAACGGTCTTGCGCCTTCTTATTTATCTGATCTTTTAGTTAAATATGAACCCTCGCGGACCCTGAGATCCTCTGGCACTGGTCTACTAATCATTCCAACTGTGAAAACCAAAAATTATGGAGAGGCATCTTTTCAATACTATGGCCCCCGTCTATGGAACAGTCTGCCGGAGGACCTGAGGACCGCAGAGAACATAGAGGTTTTTAAGAAAAGGCTCAAGACCTATCTTTTTAAATTAGCTTTTAGTTAGTTTTTATCATGTTAATTTATCCTGTTTTTATTATTTTTATCATGTTTTATGATTTTACGTCAAATTATTTATAGCTTATTTGAATATTTTTTATTCTCATGTTTTATTGCTTGTTGCTTTTATCAAATGTTCCATTTTAATTTTAGATTTATATTTTATTATTTTTAAATCCAGTGCCTCCTCGGCTGGGTCCTCTCCCTCTGGGTCAGCTACAGTTCAGCTGTTGCAGCTCTAGATGGGGACCTGCCTCGCTACCTTGCTGTGATGGGGCTGGGTCCTCGCCTGTGATGCTGCATTACACTGACTATGTGGTTGTCCACGGAGGAAGAGGACCCAACTATAATGGGTCCACCAACCAACTTTCTCCTTGCTCAGCCTGTTTCCCAATGGGTTCCATCAGTTAAGGGGGTGGGAGTTGTGAAAGGGGTTGGGTGGATTGCATGTGTGTGTTGGGGGTGGGGTCTACATTTTTATGGTTGTGCTTGTTTTTTAATCTGTTTTATTTTAATGTAAAGCACTTTGTGTTATGCTTCATAGGAGAAGTGCTATAGAAATAAAGTTTGATTTGATTTGATAAAGGCGCTACACACTCCCGCCGTATTTGCCGGATAATTCTAATTTACTATGCCCAAAGTTGATTTTTATCGGGTAGTAGGTGTGTAAAAAATGTTGTGAGTTTTTGAGTCTGTGGCAGGAGTGAAATTTACAAAATTACATAAATGAGTATGAAATGAGTACGAAAGAAGAATTATGAAAACAGTCCAGGACAGCTCCGGGCCATAAAAACAATAAAGTAATGCTTGAGGTCTGAAGTTCTAAAAGCCTTCAATTTTGAAATAAATAAATAAATAAAAAAAACAGGAGAAAACCACAGCTGTTCACATTGGCCAGACAGGAACATTTATTTTACAATTAACTTCCACTTTTGTCCCCGAAGCTGACTAAGAAGAGAAAATGGTCCGCAGGTCCTCGACGGATAATTGAGAGAAGCACTTACCAATCTCAGAGGATGTGAACAAGTCAGTGTAGCAGCCCTTTTTTACACATTAACCGTTACAGAGCGCTGAATTTTGATTAAAAAGGGTGGGGTGTGATTAAAGGTTTTCAACGGGGTACAGCAGGAAAGGAAAGGAGAAATAATAATACAGAGAGCTAAGGCAAGAGAATGGTGCATAGGGAGCAGTGATGATGTGGCGAGTTTATAATGTAGGAGTTTATGCGGAAAATACAAACCCAACAAAAAAAACCTCCATTGAGTTCTTTTGAGAAAGTTTGAACACGTTTTCAGCCTCTTACCTAAAGGTACTTAGTCAAGTCTCATAATTATCTCTTTGGTTTTTTGTGCCAGATAGTATTATGCTAATGAGTGCAATAATGGTGATAACGCCAGCAACCACAGATGTGCAGCTTGAAAGCAGGTTAGGGTCATGCTTTGTAATTAAAACTGGGCACAACGCAACTGTTCAGGCTTGAAGAGGAGAAAAAAATGGAACCAACCCTAAAAAAATTATTAGGTCTGCAACTTTACATGATTATTAGAAGTATTTAAAGACCCACTCTGAAGAAAATCGTGTTTTTCAGTGTTTTTAAAATGTCTTTAAAATGTTTTTACAATTTTTTTTTGTTGCATGTTTTCAATGGTTGAGGACCAATATTAAGAAAATTAGGTGAAATACTGCATTTCTGAGCATTTCTTTATACAAATTGTTGTGAATTAGGAGCTGATGAAAAAAATGACATATGAAAAAGATTGTATTTGTGATTTTAAAAATACACTGGGTGGGACACGCGCTCCCTCCCTGTTCTAATCAAATGCATCCCCTTGTAGACAACTAGACCCAAGTATATCTAAATCTTTATATCTATTTCTATATCGCTCTCTGACCCAACTTTCGAGGTGGTCTCTGTTCGTTTCCAATCGAACTGAGCTCCGGTTTGCTCCAAGTTTCTTCAGTCTTAATAAGCTCTATGCTCTGAATGGAACAACTGGACCAAAACGGCCACCGTAGTCGGGCATTATGGGACATAATAGAGTAGGAAGGTAGCAACCATGATGAGACACTGCAACTCATTGAAATTTAGTTAGATCAATGCAGGGTCATGATAACAACTTTTAATGTGATACAAATTCCTTCTCACGCTGTTTTCTTGACAATCTATATGTCATAAACACTCATCAGTGTACCTTCTTTGTCCCCCACCTATGTGACCAACGTGGGATTTCCATTTTGTCTTTCTTGTTGCTTTGCCCCACCCTCGTAATGATGACCATTGACTAAAAGGATCTTTAGTCACGTTATTTTGTTCACAGGCTTTTCCTGTTGACGGCAGTCTGAATGCAGACCAAACACAACGTACAGGATTCTGTCCGGACCAAAAGACTTTTCCAGTCCGAATCCACTCTTAGACTGAAAATTTGTTCTGTATTATTAGTGGTAAGCAAAGTCTGGTTCGTTTTAGGAGAAGCAAATGTATCCAGTCTGAATACACCCTGACAGCAGTGAGACCAGCTGTTTTGTATGATCTAGAGACTAAACAATGGGATGGTATACCTGATCACTTGAGAAAATGATTAGTGTTGCTCTAAAGCACAGGTGTCGAACCCCAGGCCTTGTGGGACGGTGTCCAACATGTTTTCCAACTAGCCTTCCATTTAAGATTCTTATTGGCTAAACAAACATGATCCAGGTAAACATCTGCAGATTCGGCAGGGTTTCTAGAAAACCAGCAGGAGGCCGGCCCTCGAGGCCTGGAGTTCGACACCCCTGTAAAGGGATAATCTTGTTTTGATAATTTTCATTTCTACCGCTTCTGCCTGTCCTAGGCTAATAGTAGGGATGACTTTGTTCAACTTACGTCTAATATTTGAGATTTACTATCAAAAATATGAGGAAATCTTCAGAGCTGAGAGTAGCAGGAATATGTGGTTCTACTGTGCTGTGACTGCTAGTACTACTAAAAAATCTTGGATTAATTCCATTCTCTGATATTAAAGTTGAATAGTACTGGGTTCAGACTTTATGCAGATTTTTTTTTAATTTAAGAGACTATATTTTCAGTTATTCAGAGACTTCTTTGAGCAGGAGTGGCGCCATTTTCTTCCAAACTTCCGAGTTTCTTGTTTTAGGGAACGTGTTTCAGCATGAAACCACAGTGCTACTCAGTTTTGAATAACAAGCTTAGGTTCCAAAGGGGCAACAGCATCGCATGTTCTCCTGAGGGCCTGCATGGCATCATTAAAAAAAACTGATCGTTTTTACTGGGACTGAAACTATGGCAGCTGGTCTCGGAGTAAGTGCTCAGCATGCCACTAAGTAATGGTTGATCTGTGAGTTTAAACTCAAAAACAGAACGTCAGATTCTATGCTGTTTTTTATTTATTGGAGCAGTAGCATTTTCTAGAAACTGAAAGGTAGTTAAATAGTGATGAGAGTGAACTGGGGTTATGAGGGAGCACACTCAGCTGGCTGATCTCTATACCAAGAGTTAAATCAAGGTCCAGGGTTTGCTTGTGACAGTGAGTGGGTTCATTTACGTTTTGTGTGAAACCAACATTATCTCATAATAGTTAGAATTTTGATTAAAAATAAATATATTCTAAGACAAGGTCCTGAGATGGAGGATTTATCTGCAATTTAGCGATAATAAAGTTGCATGAGTCAGTGGTAACCAGACTTCCAACAATTAGATAAATGATGCTTGAAAAGAAGAGTAAGGGATGTATGTTGTCATGTGACCGAAACAAAAGGACAATGGGACCATCTGGATGTGATAAATGGTACCTTTCAGCCCTAACCTGGTTACTTTTGAATAAGAGAAATTGAGTGAATATTGTAACAATACTTCATAAATGTTCCGTTTTATGATGGAGAAAATACTCACTATAGTGCAGTCATGAAGCAGCTGATCGGAAAATGCTTTGAAAGGGTTCAAACAACAGAAACAATATGTGTGTGCGTGCGTGTGGCTTTCAAACTCCCCAGATACCAGGTTAATAGAATCATTGGGAAGACCCCACCCCACAATAGCACAACCCAAGCAGAGGTCTCACTGCCATTCACAGACCATACAGACTGGTAAAGCCTTGACGGTTGTATTTCTAGTTCAATCCAGAAAACATCTGCTTAGAAGGGTAATCCTACAGATGACTGATCAGTAAGAGTTTAGCGAAGAACTAAATCTTGAATTTGACTTAATTACATTTAAGCTCATACAAGCTTTAGCAAACTGTCTTTCCTGCATTTATCAAGAGCTTTGATTTCCCACCAATTAACTTGACATCTGAGATCAGCAGCTACATCATCGTGCCACTTTCTAAGTTACACCACTATCATTTTTTGTCTCATTTGATTACTTTTTTAGGCTCCCAAATAACTGCCATTCATTTTTCCACGTCTTTAAAGATTCTGTGAACTTAGCATCTTTTGTTGACGGTAATAAAACATATTGAACAAAATAAATTTGCAAGCTTTCAGTCTCTGCCAGCAACTCTTTTTCATATAGCAATAGGTTCTTGTTTTAGAGAGCCATTACAAAGACTGACACAACACATGTGCTACAGCAGGTGAATCGGCCCCTCCCTCATCTGTCGGAATATGCCCTCAGGGGTCACCAAAGCGAATCAGCTTTTACCGATTCACACATTTGGTTTGGCTACTGGCACATTTGGTTACGCCGGACACTAAGACGCCCTTCCTGACACAACCCTATCCATGCTGGGGACTGGCACAGGTAGACCAAGACTTGAGCACTGCTGTGGCTACATAGTTAGGCAATGGTGTGAAGGGTCTTGATTAATTTTTGCCAAATCAAGAATTACATAGAAAAAAAAAGCCTGGCTAAATCCAGGCATGTGATAGAGTATTAAATAGATTAAATAAATCATGATTATGAAGAAATAGTCAAAACTTGACAGGAATAAAATTGTACATTTATAATTTAAAAAGTAGATTTTTTACAAGGAAAAAGTCCTATTTTTTCAAAAATAAAGTTATATAAAAAGAGTTGCACACTGACTGATGAAACCTCTTGCATGAGCGGCGAAACGTTTCAAGAAAGAAGAACTGAAGTCCAGTTGCTATGATTCAATTTCAAGATATTTGTAAAAAAAAAAAGTATGATGTTTTCTTTGTAAAATTACAACTTTTTGATGCAGGAAGTTACAACTACAACAACTTTGTGGATTTTCTTTTTCTGAATTGTACAACTTTTAAAACTTTATTCTCTAAACGGCCTATTTGGTTTTTTTTTTTTTTGTTTTTTTTTCCATTTCACACTAAAAACTTCACAGTAGAGCTGTTAAAAAGATAAAATAAAATAAATAAATCACCCAAATTGACTTGTTTTTAACTTAAAGGGATGGACTGTTTTGGATGTTTTAACTCTTTAAAAAACACTCAGGGAAAAAAAAAATTGGATAACAAATTAAACTCCTATAACCCTATAAAAAATGAAAAAATAAAAATTTGTATTGCTCCAAAAAGTAACCCAAGAGTATGAAAAACACAAGAATTGGGTTAAATAAATAATCAAAGTGTTTTTAAGATTGTCAATTTAATTTATTCCTATTTTATTATTTTAAATGTTATTGTGTTTTGGTCTTATTATTCCGTCGTACCTTTGGCTGCACGTAAATAATAATAATAATAAAATGTAAAAAGCATCTTACCAAGCCCCACTCCCACGATGATCCTCCCGGCCAGCAGCGCTTCTTTTCCGGGAGCCGTACTTAGGACAATCCCTCCTAAAGTGAAGAAGAAGCTGGCCAGCAGGATGCACACCCTGCGCCCGAAGAGCCCGTTGAGGAAGCCGCCCAGCAGGGCGGACAGAGCGGCCGCGGCCACCGTGCTGGAGATGAGCACCTCCTGCCACAGGGCGCTCAGCTGCAGCTCCCTCTTCAGCATCAGCATGGCCCCGGAGATCACCCCGGTGTCGTAGCCGTACAGGAAGCCCCCCAAGGCGGAGAAGGCGGCCAGGACGTACACAAAGCCGGGCGTGACGTCCTGTTGGAACTGCTTGCGGGCAGCTCGCTCCAGGTCCCCGTTGTTGGAGGAGCAGGGGGCTGCCGCCGGCGCTCCCGCCGGGGACCCGGCCGCTGCGGAGGAGGCGCCCTGGCTGCTGATGCTGGCGCTGGACGGAGCTTTGATGAGACTCCGCTCGCCTCCATCGTTGACTTTCCTCCACCGCTCGCCCATCAGGTTGCTCATGCTCCGGAGGGTGTAGTCATGGTCGACCTGCTTTCGCGACATGTGGTAAATCCACGGCAGAGCTGGGGGGCTGAGGAGTTAAAGCTTTCTAGAAAAAATACAAATGAAAGCACTAAACTCACACCGGAGTGGAGCACTTCAACACGCGAAAGAAAGTTGTCCTGCCTACCCGGCTGTCAGCGTATCTCATCCCCGCGGTCCTCCCTGACGAGGAGTGGGGAGGAAAGGTGAGGTGGGAGGAGTGTAGTGGAGCCACTTCGTCACTGCCAGCGTCGACGTGACGTCAAAAGACGCTTGTTTTGGTAACGTGGAGCGGGTCATTCACGTTGATGAAGCAGACTGGCAGACTGCTGCTACACAGTCCTGCATTCACTCCGCACAGGTACTATATATGAAAAAAAGAACATTACACAATGTCATAAACAATGCTTCTTTTTTTTAAATGTAAAAAATATAAAAACTAAATAACATTTTTCATCGCACATGTTAACGGACAGGTTTCACCTGTGGCTCCTTTCGGTAAAATGTGGCATCTGTCGCCATCTAACGGTCAACCTGAGTATTACAAAAACATGACACATTTTTCTTGTAACAGAAATTGATTCATCTAAAACAAGATAGGTAGTGTAATGTCAGTAGTAATTGTAAATAAAAAGTTCATTTTTCAGTTTGTGGTGCATTTTAGCTAGAAATTGGTCAATCTAATGGACAAAAATCAAATCATACCCATAATGAATTTTCAAACCATAAGGTCCACCTAAAATCCTTTGTCTTTTTTTAGAAGAAAATACAAAATCCGCTTGACAATCCAGTGTCCTCTAATTTTAGTTGTGTTTAATGACCTACCATTGATTTTGGGGCTCCAAAATCTGTCAAAGAGTTCTAGTTTGACTTGTGATGACTGTCCTTCAAAGGTTTATGAATGAGTACAATAATGTTTGAGTTACGTTACTTTTTAAAAACGTTACTACTGACTTACTTTTCACTTGACAGTAATATTCTAAAATATATATATATATTTTTTATTTACAGCCACAATGCGGGAAAGGGCAGATGTGGTTCTGAAGTCACAGGTTCCAGATCTATACTAAAAGTAAAGACAGGATACTTGAAGTTTACTTTTTATAGTAAACGTTTATGGACTATTTATACATTTTAAGCTTAAAATGTTCCAATTTAGGATGTAGAAGTATTAATTAGTATACTTCCTACACAGCACATGCATAGATTTGTAGTATGCTTAATATACTTATACTGAAGAATAAACTTCAGGTGTAGTACTTTTTGCTAAGGATCACTAATCTTTGGTTCCCTTCACCGTCTGACTGTGCATTTTAGAGCTCCTTTTTTAAATGTTGAAATATTTCAAACATCTTGCACCTTCATAAATCTTGAAGTTTCTCCAACTTTCCCTTAAGGCTGTTCTGAAAGAGTTCTGAACACCTATAAAGCATCTTTCAGAACACTTTTGGTACTTTTTGTGTTTTGATTTTCAATTATTTACTTTTAAAAGTGTATCCATTCATTTTTTAACCCACTTAATCCCTTTCAGGGTCTTGAGATTGCTGAACCCTACCCAGCTACTTTAACTGCTTTTTAAAACGTTCTTTTTCATTGGATTTGTGATGTTTTATCCTTTTATGTTTGTTACTTTGTTTATCTGACGTAGTGTTGAGGTGCCATATTGTAAAATATTGTTGAAATATGGCATTGGGGTGTATTGTTGTACTTTAATTTTCTCCGTAATAGTCACACACCTTAGAAAACCTTCCAGTTTTGCTAAAAAATGTTTTTGTTTCAAGTGAATCCATTCAGACAGACTCACAATGTAGTTAACAGTTTGTATATTTAACAACATAAATGACGTGGATTTTATATTATTCCTCTGCCAGGGTTCATCCAATTCCTACTCCGACTACCAGAGGAGTTCTCTCCAGGGTTCTGAGGTCTCTGGCGCTCTTTCTTACTTCATCTCCCATCATGCACTGCCGTCACTTCCTCTTGTCACCAGCTGGTCCGCATCATCATCATTATTCACTGTTGGATTTCTACCTGCTCCAGACTTAGCTCTAAACGGAGTCTTGTTGGTACTCGCAGTCATTCAGTCTAAGCAGTCTTCTCTTTGTTGGCTCTCTGTGTTTGACCCGTGCCTGCCTGTCGCCATCCTGCCTCACTCCTGGCCTTTGACCCCTTGCCTGTTTCCTGACTATGTTCTGCCAAGCCCTTGTCTGTTTGCTCTTGCTGTTAAAGCCTTTTGCACATAGACCCAAGCACCTCAGCCTCTTTGTCACATCCCCATGACAACATCAGTGAAAAACATTTTTCAATAACACAGGAGCCCCTAAATGGCACAGTTTGATTTCTTTGTTATTACTCCTGTTTACAATCTTGACCTCTGACATTGTGAGACATATTGTTGTTTTTTTTTTATTTCAGATAAAGTCCCACATACCCACATAACACGATGGATCTACTTTACTGTCAAAAGAAGCTGCGTTCAGGAAGGAGGTCCTTTTCTATGTGATCAGAGGGGAACTTTTGGAAACCTGATGTTCCACTAACCAAAGAATGGACTATTGATTTGTAACAGAAAGAGAGACAACACATCGGAAAACATTTGTGTCACAAGCACAAAAAGATTTTTTTAAAGTGAAAAATAAAACATTTTTATTCACAAATTATGACGTTTTATTCTTAAAACTTTACATTTTGTTTGTAATTTTAGGAAACTTTGATGTCCAAACTGACTTTCGTTCACCATGTGGTGGCACCAAAACCAGTTAATAAAAAGTCAGATTAAGAACGTGGAGTTTGAGCCTCTTTGTAAAAACCTCTACGGCCTCTGAGGCGCTAAGGCTCTCCCGGCAGGCTGTTTCACTCCAAAGAGAAATTAACTATGTCTAAAAGCTCCGGCTTAAAGCATCCATGAAATGTTTTAAAAGAGAAGTGGGAAGGAGGTCTACTTGGGGAAAAACTCAACCAAGCATCTTCTCATCAACCATTGCAGAACTTTCCAGTGTTTCCTCATGCAGAGACAATGCCAATGATCTGAAAAATGGCTTAACAGAAGAACCAACATGCCATAAAACATTAAAATAAAGTTAAATGAAAATAAGGGTCTGGTAATTTAAAGTAATACATTTAAAATGTGTATAGTCTAATTTTTTTTAATACATTCAGATTATATATTTTTTATTTTTCTAAAAAGCCAACTATACTTTGAGTCAAATTATTTAGTAAGGGGACTTTTCCAACCGTTTTTGCCAAAATTATGATGAGGATCATAATGTGTTTCAGTGGAATGAAAAATGAAGAGATTCAATCTTGTTCGAGACAATCTCTAAGTTTTATTTTTAGTTTTAATTCTTCAGTTCCATTGGTAACAATATTTGTACAAAAGATTGTGTTCCATTGACTTTCTTAACCCTAACCCCTTTTTTTGATGGGCTTTGCTTCCATAGAAAGTTGGAACATTGACTGATGGTGACATTGATAAGTCCCTGCTTAAGCAGCCATTAAGCTTCTTTTTGATACCCTCAATAAAAGGTGTAAGTTACCATTTATATTTTAATATCTGGATATTAAACCAATTTTTTCACAGTAATACCACAAATGTCAGTTTAGCAGCAATATCTTTTAGAGGTAAGGTTTCACACTTTTAGTTTAAACCCGGAAATACTTAAAAATTGTGCTATTTCATATTGTGTGAAAAATCACAAAATTTCACTTTTTGCCTCAAAATGGCCACCGAGGTGTAAGTCCTGTGGCCATCCCATAATAATTTGAAAGGTTCCTTTGGTCATCCCTGATGTGTGTTTTGGTTTTATTAGTGGAGTTTGAAACAAAAAAAAGAAGGAAGCCAATGAGGCATTATGGATTTTTTGGGGACATTTTTTGGACAATTTAGCCCGCTGTGATGTCATCATTTTTTTCACAGGCTACGTAGTGTATGAGCAACTTTTGGTGAGTCTTTGAGGATGTAGTGGGAACAAAATGTTCGCTGAAACACACAGTCAGGGAAAAATTGCCAAAACAATCTGGTCCTTGCAGGGTGGGGCTGCTGCAGGACATAGTAAGGACATCATAATCAATAAAACGCAAATAGTTTCAAAATAAAAGCTTTCTAAAGGAATGTAATTTGTTTTTTTCATTTTAATAAATCTTTGTGTTTCACGTAAAGCCTAGATTTTTATTTATCTTTGGAAGTAAAAAAAAAACAAAACTTTTTTTGCCACCCCCCTAAACAAAAACAAACAAACAAACAAACAAACAAAAAAAAACAATAATGGTACACATTTAGCTCCATATAGGCCAACTTTATTTTTCTAAACCCTTCATCATTGTCTAGTGGCAGTTTAGAAGGGGAATCAAACTGACAAAAACGAACAAAAAAAAAAAGAAAAAGGCTGTTTCAGACTTAGTGGATTAAGTCTGAAACAGCCTTTTTCTTTTCATTTTTTACGTGGGTTCAAGTTTTGTTTTTTTAGATTTGAAACTCTTTCGCTTACACGCACCAACGCAAACATGATGCAGACAAAAAGACCATTCATGTTGCTTTTTGACAAGTGAACACATGGGTCTGTATTTTATTTTCTTCACTGCAAACTTCAGGAAATGCTTTTTGTGTAAAAAAAAAAAAAGGAAAAAAAAAAAGAAAAACAGAATCATAGGAGGGTTTTTACTTAACAGTCATTGGTAGCAAATATGGTTCAAGTTCAAACATTCCTTCTGGTGCAGTAGAAGAAAGGGGAGAGCTATTTGTATAACAGGAATATAAACACACAAGAGTCAAGGTTTGGGTCTGGTGTATTGATCCAAATGCACAGAGAAAAAGGAACATCTTTTTACCCAGAATACACTTCTGTTGACATGTTTGGTTAAAAAAAAAAAAAAAAAAACCCTGAATAAGAACAGAATTGCTACAAAAATAATGATAACTCTCATTTTTTTAAACAAATCGTCATTTTTTTTTGTAGGGACAAATAGTAATTGTCAAAAACTGTCTATATTCTCGACTCATTTTTCGTGCCCTCAGCTACTTTTATGGACTCAAATGCCTGAGAGTTTTCTAGGGATCTGCAATTGACACCTCTCCAGTTTAGTGGTTACTGCCTTTACTTTCAACTTCCAAGCTTTCTCCAATTCCTCCCCGAGTCACTGCATTTCTTTAGTTTACATTTATTGATACACAATGAGTCAATACATATTTGTTACTTTGGAAAAACACAGAAACAGCTGTCTTTGAACTGAAAACATGTGCATGAATGCATGTGTGTGTTTGTCTACTTTGTTGTCTCTAGGCGACCTGTCCTGTCAAATTGTCACCAGCTGATCAGAGTAAACTGCTGTAAATGTATTCACTTTTAGTTTAAATAGTGACATTTAGCAGACAAACCTGCAAGTGGAGGGTTATATGACCACTCATGACCTGACCAGTGTTACGTGTTTAACAATATTAGGTAATGACAAATGCCTCCAAAAAAAAATCAGGCAAAAGTATAGAGTTACCACATGAAATCTGTCAAAAAATGCTGAAGTCATTTGTTCTCTTGTCAGTTATGTAAGACCACAGTAAAAGCGTCATGTAATTCGTTTGTAAAGCAATAAACTGGAGGCTGATAAGAAATGCCAGACACTTTCAGCCTTTTGAAGTCATGCACTGAACCATCTAATTCAAAAAGTCCAATGATCATTTCTACAAAACATATCTCTGTATTTAGAGAATACAGAAAAGTCCAAATTAGTCTTTTAAAGTGATTTTGTGACATGACTTAATATTTTGAAAGATAACAATTTGTGGTCTGCATTGTAAAACTGCGGCTGCTTGCAGACGAGCGGTCACATGGTCATGAAAACTGCACTGTCATGAGTTACTGTGTGGCTTTCTTAGAGTTCTGCGTTTCTTAGCTGACACATCGAAAAGCAAACTGATTTGACAAAAATTCTGAAACTAATGATAATCCAGATTAAAAAAATGAAATGACCTATTGAAGTTCTAACAAAAGTCTACACACTAAAATATTGTGCTTACTTTCAGTAACTTAGCTTCTCCGTTTTTTTTTTTTGTCTTTGGATGAACAGAAATTTTGATTTTTGAAAGTTGTTAGTTATTTCGTGGTGTTCCTACTTGGCTCTTCTACTTGTGGACTAGTTGGCAGATTATAGATTGAAATTAGAATTGACGTACAGATCCTGTCTTGATCGTCTGGCATTGCTGAGCAATTGCAGACGTTTCAATCATTTTTTGACCTAAAGCTGTTCAAACTCAGAAAGGAAAGCTAAAAAAACCCCTCAAAATATTTCACTCTAAACTCTAAATATTGTACAGAAAAACTGAAGAGGTGAACTACATTGATTCCTTTGACAGCTCGGACATAGGCTGCACACCAGTCAGAGTTCAACAAAAATTGTTGCAATACAAAACTTTTAAAGTGTAAAAACTGTCTTTACTGCACAAAAAAAAACAAAAAAACGAAAAAGGGAAAAATCTCTCCAGCTCAAAAGCCAAACAGTGCTGACACTGTACCATTAAAAAACATTGGGTCCAGTTTAGACACAGCACCGCATGCACCATGCATTCATCAGCGTAAAATGCGCATGGCCATTCTGATGACACTAAATAGTGCTCTCATCATTTTTGTCTTCTTTATCTTTGGCAATGCTAATGCTGGCGTGTCCGTTGGTTACAGAGTTCCCCTCCAGTGCAGCTGCTTTGGCCTTTTTCCTCAGCTCCAACTTTTTTTGTCTCTTCACAATCCTGAGATAGAGGCACCCCCACAACATGTTGGCTGTGAGGTAGAGTCCGGTTATCAGCCCCAAGAATGTCGTTCTAGAGGTAAAAAAGATTGAAAAGATCAATGGCACAAATGGCATACAAATGTTACAACAAGAAGACATGGTTTAACACAAAGCTTTCTAAAACAGCTGCTCTTTCTCAGCTCTGGTTGGCTGACAACCTACCAGACATGTGAGACTGAAGCTACATTCACTCTGGCCTCTAGAACACACGTTCAAGTGACCACTTCCACTGAAAAGTCTATGTAAACGCATAAATACGCAAAAATCCGCATTCAAACACATGTTCAAGCAAAGCGAAGGGTCTATGTACAAAAAGCGTGGCCATTCAATGTACGTTGAAAATTAAACCAAGTCGAACTTTGACCAATCGGGGACTTGAATTTGGTAGTGACGTATGAACGTGCCAAACATCTTAAAATTGCTTGTGGAGGACAAATTGATAACTGCGGTTTGTGCCTGTCCAGATTTCAATGACACAAAGCCTTTCACATACTGGAATAGAGCTGTGAAAGAAAAAACCTGGAGCAAGGTTCTCCAGATTGCACCGCTTTGACATTTCACACCAAGCCTCTTGCAGATATGTGCTAGTATCAGGTAGCGACAGTCCAGTGTGAACCCTGTGGGCTAAACTCGTGTTCGAGAATGTTTTCCCCCTCTGGTACACCCCTTATCACATGCCAGGTATGAACGTAGCTTTAGAGTAAAAGAGCGTATTTAACTCGACTTTGTCTTGCAGGGATGTAACAATTAACTGGTAATCTGATGAATCAATTTCTATTCCTGTGATCCAACCAGAGCAATCTGTCTGAATCAAGTTGTTAATCGAATCAAACTGATCAATACAAAAATTGTTTCAAAATAAAATAAATTAATAATAACTGATCTTGAAAAATAACATTTGTATTGACACCTGGTAGGTTTATTTTACTATCGCCTAAAAACGATCAAGTATCTCACAGCAGACAACATGTGATGGCAGCAAAAAATGATCAACCATCATTACAGTCCATTGTCTGCAGGATTTTAGTTGTTGGTCGAAGCATCAAAAAATCTGTACCAAACTCCTTCTTTGTCCTTAGTTACCTTTGTGTGTTTTACAAAAGTGCGCTATGACCTGTCGTCCACAACACGTCCATAGGACAAAAATGTGCATGAACACTTTTGCTCTTTTGGCTCAGTGAGCGGTCTACATTCTTTATATTTCATGCGACACACCAGCGTGCTCATTACAGGTTTGCCCATTTTTCCCCCAAAGACAGCCGGATCTAGTCTGCATATTTCTCACTTTATCCTGGCTGTTTTAGAACTTGCTTGATGTATATTCTCAATGCACAGATTTCCAGATAATGGTAATGGTGGATACTTGTATAGCGCTTTTTTCTACCTTCCTTGAAGGCCCAAAGCGCTTTACAGTCACAATCCCATTCACACACTGATGGCGGCTCCGCTGCCAAACACTGGCGGCAACGTTTCATCAGAGGAAACGTGGGGTTCCGTGTCTTGCCAAAGGACACTTCAACACATGGGCGGGCAAGGCAGGAATCTAACCTGCAATCTTCCGATCAGAAGCCCACTGATGGTAGATGGGGCAATCAAACCAAAACAAATCAAGACAATACATCTGTTCACCACCTTTAGGTAAAACTATTTCCTAGCAGCTAATTTCCTCTTCTTAAAATTTTTTTTACTATAAATTAATGCGTGTTTGGAATAAAATTCTTTAGAGCAGATTTGTTTTGTTCATTAAGATGGCCTCAAGTAAACAGCAGGAATAAACAAATAATTTACAACAGCTTGTTTGTCTTGAAAAACAAACCGCTGGCTGGTATAAATATCTATTGCAATTTGGAACCAACTCTACGCAACTGACAAAATAAAAAAAAAAAAACTCCTTTTGAACATCTTGAAAAGCCTAAGTATTTGTAGTGTTACTCCAAAGCAGCACAGCAGACGCATTTACAACTTTCACTGGTTGGAAGTTAATACAACCAACTTTCTTACATGCTATTTTGACACCCCTCAGTTGTCATTTCAGCAAATCATTGTCAAATTTCTTCACTTTGCGGATTTAAAATTTCCTTCAAAATTAATCAAATTAAAGTTATGTTACTATTACTTACTACTACTATGTAACTAAAATCAAACTGACCTCTGGAAAAACATCATAGGAAATATTGTCTACCATCTATGATACATAGAACAAAAAATGTGCTTTTTTATGTGACTTACAATTCAAACACTCAAATCTAAAAACAATTGTCAGTAAAATATTAAGCTTCTAGTTTTGCTTTACCTAAAAACATTGGCATTATAGAGTCTACATGCTCCCCGGCCTCCACATTGTTTTGTGCCCCATTTTAGACATGTTCGGTCAATCAGGGCTCCAAAATAAATCGGGGGAGGGATTCCACCTGGCGGCACAAAGTGGCAATCATTAAAAACTTTGAAATAAAATGCCAAATTTGTTTAAATTGTATTTGAAAGCTTTTATCGTAATTTCATGCTTTTGAACTCACCCAGTGTTCTCACAATCAGTGTTTGCATTCCCAGAGCTAAGGACTTCAGATCAGGTTGTATTGACCTGAAGAGAAGGATCAAATGTATTAGTTAAGAAAAACATCCTTAAGTGATGAATAGCAAATTAAGTTTATATCAGTTTCTTCAAGGTTTAAAACTTAAAAAGTATTTTCATAAGATTACAAAAATCCAATCGTCTACATTTTCCTTTAGTCCGTGATTATGTGGTGATGGGATATGAGAGTTATGTGAACTCTGTCTGTGTTAACCTGAGCAGAACAATGTATCCCGGTGTGCCCCCACAGGCAGAAATGAAAGCCCCCAGCACAGACAAAGCCATGTAGATCTTGAACTTCCTGTCACAGTCGCTTTTCCTGGAACACTGGCCCAGCGTTGCAGATGTGTTTGCTGCTGGTGCCATGGCCTCCTTGATACAGGTGCAGTTATTAAACACCTGAGAACAAACATTTCATATTTGATGTCTCAATTTCTAACAAAATTGTACTTTTTGTCTAGTGCTGTCAATCGATTTAAAAAACCTGATTAATCACACTTTTGGATTGTGATCAATCCCAGTGTTTTACTAGGTACATTTTATATGACAATATGCAACTTTTGAACAACAAAAAAAAAGACCAGAGAGAACATTTTTCCTTCATTTTTACTGTCTGAAATATTTTAATTTGTAAAGCATTAACTCAAATATCCCAGAGATACAATTTGTGTGCACAAAACACATCAACAGTAAGATAAGCAGAATTCTAAAAAACTGTAAAGACTTTAGTCTGCAGTATTACTCCAAGAAAACAAAGATGCTGATCTACAGCCATAAAAAACAAAGATTGTGTTTCTGCACTTTAAATGGTCCGAGTGAATACTGTATTCTGATTGGCTGCTGGGTAAATTTCTAACCAGCTAGTGCTGTTCTGCACAAACTATGTCCTAGAAAATGACACCAGTTTTTTTTTTATTTGGGCTAAAAACGGCACAATCATGATTTAATGTGTTCCCATTGGGAACATTGAAAATCTATCATAAGACAATTGGAGTGGGACTTTATAGTAGGGTTTAATAAGATAATACTTAAAGCATTTATTTTGAAAATCCTCTTTCAGATGCTGCTGATGAACTTTTATGTGAAGCACCCCATTGAAAATCATTCCACATTTTCAATGTAAACATGTAGAAAAATCTCAAATCTTGACACAAATAAATGATTTATTGTTTTAACCCTGTAATAGCAGAGCTTTAGCTTTAGTGTTGACATTCTTTCAGTTACCGTAACTCTTTAGCCATTCACACAATGTATAGGTAATTCCAATGGATTCTGAAGCGGAGAAAAGCAGCTTTGCATCCATATGCAACACTTTACAGTAGTAAACTCTGAGTTTGTTTATATTTATAGGCAATAAAAGTTAACAAACTCATTCTGACGCAAAGAAAAGTCGTTTTTCTCCACTTCAAAATCTGTTTTGCAATTACGCTAATTTTGTAAATTGATTCTGTAGTATTTAGTGTCACCTGCAACAGTTCTGTTATTAAAGGGTTAATTTGATTTTTGAAAAATTGCCAGTGTTTTCTTCAGTGCACACCTTTCCGTTTGTTTGGATGTTTGTCCATTGTAGTGCTAAAACATGAATCAATTTGTGTCATTTGTTTGCTTGTTTCATCCATAGGGGAAAGTGTAAGTGAGTAGCCTCACCATTGCCTTGCCAAATCCGGTAGAGGTTTGACAGCCAGCCAGGCATGGTGAGGCATACGTCATGCCATTGTAGGCACAAACCGGGTCCCAGTGATTCAGCGAGCATGAGCAGCCCATGTTGCACTTCGACAGTAAAGTCTGTTGGTTGTAGGACACTTGTGGAACTCTGGTTAAGCACAGAAAAAATATTTGCAACAAACATGCAGACATTGATCCAAAACAGGATTTCCGTCAGTCCCGTTGGTGTTTGTGAGCTGCTCACCCTTGATAGGACACAGTAAGACCAGCCACCTCTGCGTTGTCACAGTGCAGGAAAATCTGAACGGCGAGCATGCTAAAGGCTCCAAGAGATGTGGTGATGGACATCCTGCTCGCTCCAACGACCCCGAGTTTGAAACGTTTCAGAACAAAACCTCCTGTGATGAAGCCCAGAGCCACAGCTGGTAGATTCATGATTCCTGGAGGGGCAGGCACATGGATAGAGCTCATTTTAGAAAAGATTGTTAAAACGATTTAGCTAAAGACTGAGTTAAATGGTATATGTATTTTCAAGAAGTTGATGTACTTTGGGAAACCACAATGACAAAATGTAGCTGACGAATCTAAAAGCTAGAATCTGGGATGCACAGTGGTGTAGTGGTCACAGTGAGGAGTTCCTGGTTCAAATCCAAGCTCAGTTGTTTCTGTGTGGAGTTTCCTTGTTCTCTATGTTCATGTGTGCATTTTCTCCAGACACTCCGGTTTCCACAGTCCAAGAACATGCTTCATTGGTGGAGCTGTTCACTCAAAATTGGCCTGTATGTGTCAATATTCGTGATTGTCTGTCTCTGTGTGGCCCTGTAACACTCAACTGTTCAGGGTGTGCCTCACCCTTCACCACAAAGTGGTTGGGATAGGCATCAGCAACTCCAAGACCGAAAAGGGGATCAAGCAGGTTTAGAAAGTGGATGAAGGGAATCTACATATCTGGTTTGTTTTTTTTCTCTCAAATAAACAAGACTATACCTCAAGAACAACCACTCAGTGGATATAATCTCAGCAAAGCCTTCAGCAAAAGCAAAGTTTAGTTCACATTTTTTATAACAACTGAATATTGGAGACACTAAATCAAATTGAGATCATAAAGTGTATACAAGTCAGTCCTCTAATGTTAAGCAAAACCTTTAAGCCTTTAACATCAGAGCTTTAGCACCAGTTTTGAAATTCTTTTGACTATTGTAGCTCTTAAACCGTTTATGCAGTTAATTCCATCGGATTCTGATGCAGAAAAAAGCAGCTTTGCATCATTACACAGCACTGTACATTAGTAATGTGCTGCATTTCGGTGCAAAGTCAAAAAGTCACTTTCCTCTCCGTCAGAATCAGCTGATTTACGTTGATCCTGTAGACAGTCGTTCATTTTCAGTTTATCAACGAGTGTGTTATTTAGATGTTGCCGGTGATGTCCCCGGTTTTAGAGAGTTAATTAAGTTTAAACTTAGTGTCATTCCAGGGCAGAGGGTGTGATCAATCTGAGATGTAAAAGGAATGTAACTAAAGATAATTCAAGTGCCAGGTACTCATCTTCCTAGATCAAATCCAACAGATGTCCAATTTAGTAATTAGAAAAAAAAAAAAAACAGAATTATATGGTGTCACATCTCTGCCATTAGTTTGATAACTGAGAGAGCGTATCTTACAACTGTACCGTGCTGTCCTAATTGAGCGCGCGCGGTGAGAGCTCTGGGCTCGCTCAGTTTCAGGGCGTGCTTTGTCACTCAGGGGCGGTAACCTTTCTGGTTGATCTGATTGGCCGAAATTTTCAGGTCAAAGCTGGCGAGGCAGCTGGGCGGGACTTTCATTTTTTTATCTGCTTTAATAGAAAAAAAAACGGCACATAGAAAGTGCAGCAGGTTTTTTTGTGCTTTAAGTTTGACTCATGTGTAAATCACTTTTTTAGGAAAATATACATGTAAACTTTAGTTACCGTCGGTTGGGCGCCATTACGGATTTAACGAGAGCACCGTGCTTTACATAAAAGAATGAGGAAGGAGACAACTATGAAAAAACAACGGGGCCAGCTGCCGATAACCATGATCTTAACGGACGTCAAAAAAACGTCTGACACACCCGGAGAAGATATGACACCATCTCCCGACTCCCGAAGTGTTCAAAGAGGAGGAATGGCCATAAGCAGCAGTTAATAATAATAATCATTTCAGTATTTCACAGTATTTTTATAGCTGTTATTAATAAACATTACTACATGAAAATGCATTAATATTAATCAATTAATTATTTACAGAGAATAATAAATTATGGTAAAAAGGTTTCATATCTTCTCTGGGCGTTTCAGACATTTTTTTGACGTTCGTTCAGATCATGGTTATCATGGTTATCGTGGTTATAATAAATTTACTGCATATTTTGTGAAAGCTTTCCAAATTATTTTGATTAAAGTTAGAGATCTGATTTGTTGGAATTGAACCATCCTAGATGGAGACTTAAAGACAGAGTCTCATAAAAGTCATGTTTTTGGTGTTCTGAACATGTTTTGTGGCATGATGGAGGACATGTGTAAAGGAAATCAAGTCTAAAATTTCTGACTATTTCTTCATTCCTATAGTTGTCTAGAGATTTCACTTCTATTGTTTTGTTGTAATTTTTAGTATAGCAGAGAATGGAATGTGTTGCTAAATGCTGTAGCAGACACAGGAAATGGAGCAGCTCCGTTTGGCAGCCACTTGCTGTTTTTCTAGCTTTGGTGACTGTAGAACAATGCATAATACAACACTAACAACGTTTTGTAGTCGCTCGATAAACAAATCATAAAACTACAGACTCACAAAAGTGGACGACATAGTGAGCTATTTAGCGCTCATATTTCCAGTGATTTTTATCACGCTCAGTCTCACTTTCCTGTAAAAATGTCATTGTTTCTGCGGCTGAGAGCAACTCGGAGTGGGTTTGGGGTGGGAAAAGGGGGCCTATCTCCATACCTATGAGGAAAATGGCCCTGGATGCTGACTGGCCGTAGGTCTGTTCCATAAACTTAGGCTTGAAGGTGATCATCCCGATGAAACCGTTGACTGCCACAAGGTTAGTGAGGATCATCAACGAGAAGATGCTGTTCTTGAACAATCTCCTCAAGGATGGAACAAAATCTGGCCAATAAGAAAATTAGACATGGTCACATCATTGTTTTGACTGCTTCTTGAATTCTGCTTCAATTCAAAGAAGCAGTAGATGGGAGAACGTTTTCAAAAATCTTAAATTATGTACATTGTTCTATTTCAATTTTATTATTTTTTTCACTGCTGAAATAGTTGATAATTTTCATTTTGGAGACTGAGGCAAAGCCTTTCATGGATTTTTTTTTCTGATAGACACTGATTGTCGTAACACATTTATGCTATATGATGACGTTTGAATGGTACTTCTTAAATAAATGGTAAATAGTGCATGTTTGTAAGGCACTTTACTACCTTCTTAGAAAGTCCAAAGTCCTTTAAAGTCACAGTCCCATTCACCCATGCACACACACATTCACACACTGCTCCCAAACACTGGCACCAACCTATAACCACCAGAAGCAAAGTGGGGTTCAGTGTCTTGCTCATGGGGCTTCAACACATAGGCGGGCAGAGCAGGAACCAAACCTACAATCTTCCAATCAGAGGTTGACCTCTCTTCCTCTGCACCACAGCCATGGTTAAACTGAATTAATTTATCATTCTGAACAACTTAATGCTAAACTTTAAATTTGTATATCTCTTGCCTGATATAATGAATGATAGTCTGCAGTCGTATGTAAATTCTACCAAAGTCTCAGAACAAAATTTACATCAAAACATCGTTACCTTTGACCATTTCCTTGAAGGTCACCGGTTTCTCCTTCTCCTCCGTCCGGCTGGACTCCTCCGGCAGGAAGTTCTCCTGCTCTGCCACAGCTGTTAGCTCTGTGCTTTTGCTCTCCTCTTCACCTTCTTTCGGCAAAGATTTAGGCAGGAAAAAGAACGGGATGCTAGACAGCAGGATCACTGTGCCAGACACAATAAAGCCGAGCCACCAGGCGCCTACCCAACGAGAGTCCCGATGGGTGATGGTGATGGTTTCTGAGAGACAGGACAGAGATTTCCTTGGTATAGCCAGTTGTTTGCATTAATCATTACCAGCTCAGGTTGTAGCAGCCATTACAGATTGTACAACAATGTCAACATAGTTGGGAAGAATCAATGCCCAGGGGTGACCTGTTGTATATCACGACTAAAGTTTTTGTTCTTTCACTGAAGCTGTTCCACAAGATTCAAAGAGAAACAAAGTTAATAATTTAGCTAAAGGGGCTCCTAAAAGGAGCTGGAGGGGGGGCATGTCATACCAAACTGCCCCAAATTTTCTTTTGAAATTTTAAGTCATCAGTCAGGTTATCACAAACACAAGGTAGATACAGATGGCCACTACTGATGTAAAACACTGTTGTCGACCAATATTACTTTCAAGTGTATTGCAGTGTTGTACAACAACAGTAAAAGGTTCTGCTTGTACCTTTTCAAGACCCATACCTAAGTCAGTAAATCCAATGTCCACATAGATCTTGGCTAAGAAGGATCCCATCGTGAATCCCATCATCGGACCCAAGATTCCCACAGTATGTATACAGGCTAGGAAAGGGAAAAATATACAAAGCAGTCTATGAAAGAACTGGAAACACTGATACGATTAAAACAGAAGCTTAAATGCAGTCTAACTACACACCGGTGGGTTGAAAATCAATGTGCTGATTTGTGTGAAATAAACTCCAGTAAAAGAAATGACAGAAATACAAAGTTTGATTAAATCACAAACCCAAGTAGAAAGGAGTATTCTCCTCTCTGGAGAAGTCATCCAGATAGGAAATGCCGAGCGGCATGACCGGAGTCTCTCCAATACCTCGTAACATGTTTCCCAAGAACACATAGATCCACATGGAAGAGCCTGCTGCCTTCTCACAATCTGAAGGGAAGAACGCTGAGCTTAAATGTTTCAATGACAATTCAGGATTACATTTAAAAAGATCAAAATGCTGTGAGATAAAAAAATATTTTGACAGTTATTGAATGTGTGGTTGCAAAAATAAACCTTTAATTCTTTCTAAATCAGGTGCCTCGTCTTCATCTACCATGCTTTGGTTAGACAAGCAGGGCAGAATGTTTACTGTACTGTTGACCTGGCTGCTGTGGGACATGCTGGTTTCATATTTGTACCTGTAAAATGTTCACACAGATGTCAAATTTTCAATAAGAAACTTCCTCAAAGAGAAAAAATTCAGAACATAGGTACAGACCATTGACTGTATAAGAGAGCTGAAACGAGTGAGTGTGATGTCACCCTTAAAAAACGACTTGCCTCAGTTTCAACAAAATGAAACAAATTCAGTCACCATTTTTTTTGCGACATGGGCGTCGCCATGTTGGAACCAGAAATCGTCAGTAAGCAGTGGTTGGTCCAAGTCTGAGTCCTCATTTCTATGGCAACCACTCTGGCCAACCAATGATCATGTTAGAAGACCACAACCCTTCCACTGAAACCGGGCTTGAAACAGTCTGTAGAATGCTTCAAACGTTTGACCCGAGACCACATACTTTAATTGAGAGATCTGATTGGTCAGGTAATGACTTGAAAAAAAAAAACGCTACAGCAAAAATATCATGAAAAAATAGGATTAGCAAGTACATGTAAAAAAAAAGTTATCAGAGCAAGAATGGTGATTCTGACAAATAGAATGATTGAGCAATAGCTGTTTATTTCTCAATTGACATCTATGGGATTTCAGCTTTTTGGAACCAGTGGGTACTTCCTATTTGGAACGTAGGGGGAGGAGTCACTCAGTCCATTTCTCTTATACAGTCAGTGGTACTACTGCTATGGTATAGCCCGGCTGGATCTCTGTGAAAAATGTGCAAAAGTTGCAAATTTGCAAGTTGTGTACTGACCGTCCCTGAAAGAAGTGAGGAAGTGCCGTGAGGAAAGATCCAGTGGCCATTAATAAACAACCAATGCCAATCAGCCTGGGTCGATGCAGTTTAGCACCAAAATAGCTCACGAAGGCAATGACCAACAAGTTGCCTAGAATTGACAATCATGAAATTAGGGGTGTAATGGTACAGATCAATTGCCACGGTTCGGTGTACTGTGGATCCCCTACGCCCCACCCCCACTTCCTGGCGCGCATTATTTTTTTGATAAAACAACACACAATTCACGCATCGACTGTCTTTGTTTTAACGTTCGTCACTGTAGCTGCCTGATGCTTGTACAAAATTGTGTTTGGAAAAATCGTACGTCTCCACTGCATGTGGGAAGAGTAATCCCCAACTCAAAAGACGGGGATGATGAGACATCAGGTTTATTTATTTTGAAGTGTTCTACAAAAAACACTGGTAAACATGTTTCCACATCCTGGTTGCTGAGGTGATTCAAAGATTTTCCTGGAACGTGGATGTCTCTCTGTCCTGTGGAGAAGGACGCGGAGACAGACAATGCTGCCGATTTTGAGTGGACTCAGGGAGGGAGGGAGAGGAGTTTATAGCAGCAGCAGGGGACACAGTGAAGAATTTAAAGTTGTTCAGTTCTTCTAATCTATCCATCCTGCTTATTTTAAGATTCAGTGCCCAATGATGCACATTTGTTTACATGAACATCTTGACCATTTTTTTATGTAAATAAATATGTATGTGATCAAAGATGTTATTATTGAGTTGTTTTTTAATATTTTTATTTTCAATAAATAATTAAACTAGCTAGCTATAACTTTTCTGCTTTAGTCTAGTTATTTTGCCATTTTTTTTCTTTTTACTGATCAAAAAAATGATCCGAACCATGACACGATCCGTGAGTTTTGTGATCCGTTACACCCCTACATTATATGGAAAAAGAACTACAGGTAAAGCAGAACTATGCATTGATATGACTAAAAAGTCAAAAAATTATGCAAGATGCTAATTCAAAAACTTGAAACTTTACCCATTTCAAAGCCGCCGTCTATGACCCCAGTCAGGGAGCTGGGGATGTCAAAGCGCCTTTCAATCTGGGTTATGGAGCTCTTCATGTAGGATCCACCAAAGGCCTTGGCAAAATATGCAAAAGCCAAAGAGACAAGAAAAAACTGGAAAACACAAACAAGTCATTCCCCAGTCAAGGTGAAATGTGTTTATGAAACAATCATTATTAAATAGTAAGTAATGGTCTTTGTATGCTGACTGTGATTGACATGATTAATTGGCTGTTAATCTCTTACTAATAACATCAGAATGGATACATTAGTTTACATCAATACCCTTTTGTTCTTAAGAGGACATTGAGGTAGCTCCTATGTAGAGAACTCATCAATGACTGCTTAACTTCACAGTCTACCCATTAAACCTTTCAAAACTAAAGTCCTTTGAAACATGCTTTCACAGTGAAAGGATTTTCACAACAAAACAACTGATGAGATTAAAGGCTTGCTATATATAATTACTTTTAAATGCATGAGGGGGTCATCAATCATCATGGTATAAAACAATGAGTCCATGCTAACTAAAATGGGACCAAATTTTTCAGGGTCGTTACTCTTATATTCTATGTTGTATTAAAATGCTTTACTTAAATTAAAACCGTGTAAAGCTTTTATTTTCTTAAACTACACCATTACAAAATTAACAGAATAGTTATAATGCTGCATTTTACAGTATGTATTCCAAATTGTTATGAAGTAAACTTGAAAAAAAAAAAGAAAGTTGTGTATAAGGAAACACAACATCCAAAGTCATCCTATAAGCCAACAGGATAGCAATTAAGCCACCACTAGCTTGTTACAAAAAAAATGGTGAAGTCATATTTGTTCTCTTCATAGTTATTTAATAAATTGACTGCTTCTCTTTAATGCATAAAGAAGGTTTAAAGGATTTTTTTTTTATTAATAAACTGCACATGAAGTGATAATTATCTAAACTGCCAGATGCTACTCCAAAGTTTATCAGCAATGTCCCATGTTTGTACCCTAGGCACAAAGACTGTTAATGTTTAACAGGGACCAACAGTAGTTCTGAGGTCACAGATAATTCCAAATAAAAGCCACCAAACAATAAAAATTAATTTCCATTTAATGGTGTTTGTCTGTATCAGCACACTTTTACCAGGAAATCAATTAAGTCTTTAATTTCAGCTTATATTGATAACAGGCTATTTTTGGGACAATGAAGCTGTTATCGTGGTCTGTGTAATAAGTCATGGACACAAGTGCTGTACTAAACTGTACTATTAGAAAACCAAGTATATACACATTTCTTGCATGGTGTAAAATAATCGTATGCACAACATTATTGGCTAAAAGAAACTCTGAAATATTCTTAATGTTACAGTTACTTCAATTATAATGTATATTCTTTTCATTTTTTACACTTTGCAGTTGCCAAAAATATTTATTTCAAGTGTGTTGAAAGATCAAAATTAAAGTATAATTGCAAAATATGAAAACCAACAAATTAAACAAAGCAAAAACATGTTTTTTTTAGAGTAGAGTAGTGGCTTGTTTCTGCTCCAACTGAGTTCTAAATGGAATTTTTTGCCCATGGAAATGGTGCCTTTTACTAACCTTGAGTTTGGAGCAGCAGGCCTTACGTGGCTTTATGGACTCTACACTCATGATGTTGCTGTGTGCTCCAGAAAATGCAAAAATAAAAAAACAAAGCAAAAAAGCCCAAAATTTGGGGGAAGAAGTCCTGCAAATAAATGAAAGGGTAAAAATTTGTAAAAATTAGGGGCAAAAAAATTGAAGTTTTCCTGAAAATAAAGTCATATATTAAATAATAAAATGAATAATAAAAGAAAAAAACAAACAAATAAATGAAAACAAATATAAAGATTACTGAAAGTAGGCTCTTATAAAGACTACTTGCTCAAAGAATAAGATTGAATATTTGGCTTTGATTAACCAGGTTATCAAGCAAAATATCAGCAATTTGTGATAAACAGAAAGTGCATCTCAACCAAGTTAATAAAGTTAAAAAAAATTGTAAAAGAAAAGTCTTTACCTTGATGCCGCAGAGGTTAGTCACCACAGAGATCCCAACTGAAGGCTCGTTGTACCCGGTAGGACTTTGTGCTTATAGCCCAACTCTTATCAGACAAGAAAAAAAAAATAAAATCATTTGTGATCAGTAACTCGAGACTCGTGTGCTTGTTGACTGTGTCAATAAAAAGCCGCACAGCCCTGGCGCAGTCAAACACACATGCGCACACGAGTGCTGTGGTTACTCTAGTGGGATGCTTGTCCGAGCAGCATCGGTGGGTTCAGATCTTCAAATGTTCCCCCCACCAGGTACAAACACACATTCACAGAGCTGCACATCCTCCTTTACGAACATCACAAACTTCCTGAGTATCCAACCTTTTGAACACACAACAAACAGCAGCATGAAGCTGTTTATTGTGTGACTACAAGTCCGCTGTTTCTGTTCGTATCCTTTCCTCTTCAACTGAAAATTGAGCTTCTGCAAGGCTGGGTGTTTCCTAAGCACGATCAAAGTTTTCCTGTTCTATTGACAGCCACTAACAATGGTCTCCTCCGCCTGAGTACAGCATATCCCATCACCTTATCACACTTGTGAACAGAAGGTATGTACTTAGAGGTACATACCAGCTCACCTAAGCCCCTGCAGTTCATATTATGGATTTTCCTAAAAAGATGTCACAATCAGAACATTTTGTTTTTCTCTGTTTGTTCTAATGTCTTTATTTGGTTTAGGTTTGGTGGTTCTTTGATGTTTTGTTTTGGTTTTGTGTTTCAACTGGTTGGGTTTCTCCATGCTGATGCTCTCCATCTTGTTAATCTAAACGTAACTCTTTTCTGTCATGTTCAAATATAGCTCATTACGATAATCTCAAGACACTTTTAGTAACAGTACTTGTAAAAGTTGGGTTACAAGTTTCAGTTTTTTTTCTGTTTGCTTTACTTCTGTAATGTGTCAGTATTTTTGGCGTCCATTGGCTGTTTCCTCAATTTTAGCACAAATTTTAGGGTCTACTTTAGATAAACATCTGAAATAATGACACATTACTATGGATATTGGATTTTTGTACACTTATGTCAGTATTTCTAAAATTTGGAAGCCAAGTCAAACAAAAAGTCAAACAATGACTTTAAATTCCACTTTACAATTCAACAAAAGCTTAAAAAAACAGTAAAAATAATACATTCATCTAAAATGTATTGATTGCAATATGAAATAAAGTGTTTCACTATGATATTTATCAGTTCCCCAACCTGTTAGTTATTGCTGATCACAGGGCAAAACCACATAAATGATCAGCGTTGTTTTTAAATAGATCAACACAATTTACATTTAGTGAATTTTCTTTGTCATAATTGCACACAAGACGAGAAGAATCAGAACACAAAAGTTCGGTGACCCTGCTCCTGCAGGAAGATGCAGAGCAGCCAGTTCTTTCTGAGCTAACTGATGTCCTTTGATGTCTGCAGCCCACATTTCACCAGACTATGGAGAGGAACCCCTTCATGGAAAAAAGGACTGCAGGTGAGCCTGAACAAGTATTCTGGTCAGAGGGTTGAGCTCACATAAGGATGCAGTGGAGAGGAGGCTGAAAAATAAATTCACCCCCATCATGGATAGCATCAGTCATCCTCGAAGGTTCGAAGTGAAAAACAGACTGCACTGACTGTGGTGTACCACTTCATCCATCAGAATGAATAACAGTGTCATTGTATGTCTGCAGTACAGAGAATAAACTGAGCAGTCTTTTCTGTTTATCTTCTTTACTGGGTTTGATTGTACAATTTTATTAGGTGTTTAATGCTGTAAACCAGAGTTGTCCAACCCACTCCGATGAAAATTGTGTTTTTAACATGTTCTTGTAGCATAATCCTAATGAAGGACATGTCAAAAGAGAATTATGCTTAATATTGTATTATGAGTATTTTTCTTTTACAATTGTTGTGAATCAGAAGCAGAGGAAAAAATGCAGTAAAAAAAAAAAGCACTGTCCAAGACAGAGCTGAAGTGACTTATTGGTTTCACCCAACAAATGGCATCAAAAAAAGAAAGACACAAAAAGCTACACCGTGTGATGCTCAAAGAACCGATTTATTGAAAGAAAAGAAAAATCAAGGAGATAACTTAAGTGTTTGATTAGGAGAAAGGACAAAGATGTCAACATCTTCATTTGATTTTGAGAAACACAGGTTTTAAGGATAGTTTGGGAAAAATGCTGCTTTTTTACTTATTGCTGCAAATTTTACAGTTGCAGGTTTCAATGTACTCAATGTCGTGCGTTATGATGGAGTTGTCTTGGCATTGTAGTTGTATGTTTCTTTTCACAGAGTTCTGCTTCTCACAGCATTTACAATCCTGATGCACTTGCAGGACATCAGACATCTTTATGCTGTTTAGTGGGAAAAAAAAGGTTTTAAAAGAGAGAAGAATCACCAAAGATGTTAATGAAAATGGAATGTTAGGAGTCTTCTCACCTGGCCTGAGTATCACAATGACCCTTGCATACAGGGACTTCTATAACAGCAGTGCAGTTGTCTAAAGTGGTGGTTATGTTTGTCAGTGTGGGAGAGCAGATCGATTTGTTTGATGTGCCTGGACAGAAAAAATTAACCAACAACACAAAAAAACATAAGAACACTTTTAATATTTCATAAATATATGAAAAACAAAAGAATTAAACTAAAGAGTGAGTTTTAGTGGAACATAAGATTAGAGTACAAAATAACTATCTCTGTAAATGCTTTAATGTACACAGGAATTAATCTTACATGTGAAACAACATTTCTGCTCATCCCAAACCTTGTTCTCCTGGAAAATACAAACAGAAAAAAAACAAACATTTTTTGTCACTTATTTTTTGTTTCATTTTTTCACAATCCCCTATTTGCTAAAATACTTGACAAGCATAACAATATAACACTCCAAACGCGTACATCAAGGCAGCTCTGTGCAGGACAAACTCTTTTCTCTGTCTTGACACCCTCTAGTGTGCAGCTGAGGGACATGCAGGGGTAGTTGATGTCATTCCATTGCTCTCCCACCTACACGAATACACACACACACACACACACACACAAAGAGATTTATGTGTGCAAGAGAACTGAACATCTTGGTGAATAAAAATAAAGGATCAAATAAACCAAGGATAATCAGAATTAACTTACCTTGTACGTCTTTCCCTGATAGGTGCAAGTCCTTTCAACTGAAAAGAAAAAGTGGCTCAAATTGTGAAATAGAATGTGCCTCGTATGTTTTGCAGCTTCCTGGCCATATTTTTTCATAAATTAAAAATTTAAAATGAACATTTTTAAGTACAGTTTGGTTTCTACAATTTGTATCTTAAAATGTCCAGTCCAAAAAAATATTGATTAATTTGTGCTTATTGTCTGTCCGTCCGTCCGTCCGTCTGTCTATCTCATACAAAGTCCTTATTTTTCACCTTTAAGTAAGTCGAATTAAATGAACATTTAAATTAATTGCATTGAACAGTTTAAACATCATCAGGAACATTCGGGATAGTTGTTCATCCCAACAGTCAGTTTTCAAAATTATTCCATTATATTCTTACTGTCATTCCAAGTTCAAATGATGCACATAAACAAATGAGAATACAAAAAAGAAAGTTCATTTCTTACCACAAATATAGCAGCAAGACTTATTCACCAGAATCTCATTTGGTTTACAGATAGGTGGGTTCTTTTCAGGTATTCTCTCACACTTTTCTGTTAGAGTTTGGTTATCACATTCACAAAGAAAACAGTTGACTACCCACTTTTCACCAGGCTACAAAGGAAAAAGGAGTAAAAAAAAAATCAAACCAAAAAAACAGCTATTTTAAAACAGTACATGAAACTGATTGAAATGTTTAATGAACAAAAAATAATGTACTCGTTTGGGTTCTCCTAATGGTCCTTTGCAAACTGAGAAGAAAGGAGAAAACAGAACATGTTTCTCTTGAAGGCTTTAAGCAAAGATCCAACACCTTGTAGATTGGAATACTTACATTGACAATCTTTCACACAGGTGTCTTTGTGTGCTGCTGATCTGATGTAGTTTTTGGGGCAAAAGCAACCTGGACTGACGCTATCAAGGGAGTCTCCTTTGTGACGCTCTCTGATGAGTAAACCAAAGAACAGGGAAGTACCTTTTAAATTGACTGACTGACAATGGAATTAGCAGAATGAGTAAGATAGATGTTTAGTTTCAAACCCTCCAACACAGTAGTCATTCAGAGTATTTCGGCATTCTTCGTAAACCAATCCTTCTGGGCAACTTTTCGCTAAAACATTAAAGTTTTGCTCAACGTAATGGCCAAAAGTTATTGTAAAGATCATCTGTGGGTTTTTACAATAATGGAAAGAAGTGTGAAAAAGACACTTACGACACATTCCATCAGTGAAGTTTCTCCAGTCAACACAAAACCCTGCATTTTTACAATCCTCAGCAGCTTTCTCCATGGCAGAACAAGAAGCCTTTTTGTCAAAGCAGCCTTCAAACCTGCAGTTCTTCTCTATCCCCATCAAACTGACATGTTTTCTGCAATCTGAAAAGACTCTGGGAAAGAAGATTCAATTAATGCAAAAAAGCTGTTATCACACATAATGACAAAAATTTGGTTTGCACCTCTTAGCATAAAGTAGACCATTTTAAAGCTTATCTACACTGGTCTGTCGGCAGTGTGTCTCTGTTGCGTTGACACACAAAAAAACGTGTTTCTTGACATATGTATCAATTAAAATATCTACATCGTCTCCATCATGTCTGCATCTGATGTCAGTTCCTCCCCAACGCAACACAAGCTTTAGGCAGGAGTTTTATCACTGGATTTAAACCGGTCCATTTGCTGTGCGTCTCTTTGGCGTTGTGTGGGGAGTCTGTCTCACAATTACAATGTCTACATTGTGTCTCTAGTCCTTCGTCCCTCCCTCCGGGTTCCCAGAGGAATGGTTTGTTTTGCCACCCCTATGTCAAGCAGTTCATCAAAAACTTTGGTAATAAGGGCCTATGCCCTCTCCTTCCTCACTGAGTCTTTCATGGTCTGTTTTTGTTTGTCTAAACTTTAACTTTTGTCATCCATGGGGAAAAATGGAAAACAGTGTTATCTGTGCTGTTAACATACATTGTCACTTGGGCATACCAAAATGCAAAAACGTTTTATTTTGAAAGTACAACTGAAGTTTTTATTTTGAAACCCAAGCCTGTTTCCGGTTTCTCCGTCTTTTTGCTGAGAAGTCAACACGTCAAGACTAAAATAGAACTCTGGTGTAAAGCTTGTGTTGAGTTGCGGAGAGACGGAGTTGTCCATCGCAGGCGTGATGGAAACAATGTTAACATTCTAATTTGATTAATGAAGATGAATATTTTATTTTTTTGTGTCAATGCAATGCAACTGTGACTCACGGTACAAGGACCAGTGGAAATCAGCCTTATTTGCAGTCTGTTGACACGTCAATTTTTTGGCAAAAAGCAGGAGAAACAGGAAATGGGTCCTATTTCAAAATAAAAGCTAACATTGTCCTTCAAAATAAAATTGAAAAATGTATAATATGCCCAGGCGATAATGCATGTCAACATTGCAGGTAACACCAGTGTCCATTTTCATTCATTCATTCATTTTCCAAACCGCTTTATCCCTTTCGGGGTCACGGGGCTGCCAGAGCCTAATCCGGCTACTCATGGGCAAAGGAAGACACATCGCAGATGAACCAGGGTATATCTGGTGTAAGTGCACTACAAGTTTACTTAGTATATTAAAGGTAAACTTAAAGTATGATGCTTCACTTTTAGTATAGACTATCTTTATATTTTTTACGTAAAATGTTCCAATTTAGTCTGAAGCAGTGTTCAATTAGTATACTTCCTACACTACACATACATGATCTATAGTATACTTGCTATACTCAAGTACACTAAATGAAATAAACTTCAAGTGTACCACTACTTTTTTTTTGCTTTGAGACACCTCACACATTTTGTGTTTTCATCTCAGACACAAAATTATAAGTAGAACATTTGAAGCTTACTGGTGGTTAAGAAGATCACAAAGTTTGTTTGGGCAAGGTGTGACAGGGTTTGAGGAAGGGGTTGGAGTCTGACAAGACACTTCCTTCGGTAAACAGGATGGCTTCTGAGGGTCATGATACACCCAGCTATGTGAAGTCTTTTCACAGCAGGCATCATTCTCCACTTGACCTCCTCTACGAACACATGAGGCTGCAGTCCCACACTCACCTAGAAAAAGATTTAGTAGGGTTGCTTAGCATAAAAAAAAATTGAATTGTGTTACCGTATATCTTCCAATAATGGTCGAGCTCCTTTAACAGACCCCCCCACCCTCCTGCACGCTTGCTGCATACTCAGTCAGGCAGGGGGGTGGGGGCTGGGTGTCTGTGGCATTCATGTTGTGAGCCAGTATAGCATGGCTCTTTGCATTTTGTTTAAACTTTTGTGGTGGAATATACCAAAGAACATTCTGGTGAGGAATCTGCACCACATTTTGGGGTGAATCCCAAACATATCTGAGAATGGTGCAGGCAGATGGATGAAGGAGTGGAGACGGCTGCAGAAAGAAAAGGAGCAAACCGATTTCCTGGTATTTATAGTGGATAAATCCGCAGATCTCCTGAACTTCATTCATTTTCTTACCCCACTGGATCCCTTCCGGGGCAGCGAGGTTTCCGGAGCCGTCCAGTCTGCTGCTGTTGGACTAAGACGGGTACACTAGAGCTGGAGCAGACATTCGCTGTGCCAAGAGGAGCTCGCAGCCAGACAGAGAGTCGATGCAGGATGGGAAAGCAGTCTGCTCTGGACTCCTGAACTTTATTTTCATTGAGGCAATAATCAAAAAAGGTACCCTAATTTTATTTTTGTTTTTATTTTTGCCATCTCGGGTTAATGCGGGACAGAGAGCTGTCAAACTCCTTAAGAGAGAAACACCGCAGTAGCAGCCATTCAGACACAGTGGAGAGAAGCTCTCTGTAGCTTGTGGGAAACTAAATGTTTTCATGAACCCAAACATGGAGACGTGATCACTGATGTTTTTGTAGAGCTCCTCAGAAACGCCGGTCTCCAGTAGACGCTGGTCTCTGATAAACGCAGATTCAACTGACACGTTTTTTAAATAAACACCCCGGCTACTATTGGCAGATATACAGTATTTACAGTGAGCCTTTACAACAAATTACCATTCAAGGAAAGACTAAACTGAAAGGTTGCACTGGAAAAATGAAAATGTTATTGTTGAAAATCTTACCGCACTGTCCCTGGACTTTATTGTGGAACAACTCCATGGCCAAACTGACAGCCAACGTGTTATAAGGAGTAAGAGAGATAAAGGAACGAATCTCTGGAAGATGGATAAAAACTTTCTTTTCTGTGGTCTCAAACCTTAACCCATCCTTTTCAAAAGGTGGCTGAATGATCACACTGTTGAGGGTGGCCTGAGACAAATCACAAATAATGCTTTGGCATTGACAAACTGATATGTACAAAAAAAAGGAAAGAAGAGTTGTTTACCTGTACTGACTTTGCTCCTTTTGTATTTGTATATGTATTTAGTGTGGCAGTGCTCATTTTATATTTCATGATAATGCCCTTGACGCAGGAGCCTCTAATCCGAGGCATACAATAGAAGTTGTCCACAGCAATGGTAAGGTTATAAACTGGATCCAGTTCCTCAATCAAAATATAGGTGCAGTTTTCCATAAAATCATAGTTTACTCCCGAAAAAGATACGTAATGGGGGTCCCCATACATTTCACAGACACCTGTGCATAATTACAATAAAATGATTAGTAAAATTTTGTGAGCTTAAATAATTTTGTGAATAGAAATTTTAGTATTTACAAAAATATGTTTGATGGAAAAACATAACTTTTTGTACACTCACAGTCACATTTCCACGTTTCGCAGCATCCATCTGTGACTTTTGTCATCTTCTGTCTAGGACAACTGGGAACTGTAAGCTTTGGACAAGGTACTGCGAGTGACACAATCTTCTTGTCTTCACATTTATTGTTAAAACAGTCCTCAGTCCATGCCGCGTTACAGGGCCAACTTTTGTTTTTCTTAATGTCTCTACATTCACAATAAGTTGGTGTAGTGATTGTAGTTGGAGTAGTGGTTGTTGCTGGAGGTGTTGTTGTTGGTGTCACTGTGGTGGTTGTAGTAGTTGTGGATGTTGTTGT
>BSAI01000131.1:534601-580407 GCA_036245035.1 Adrianichthys oophorus
TTATGTTTAGGGTGGTTGTCCTGTTGGAAGGTGAATCTCTGTCCCAGTCTCAAGTGTCAGTCAATATTCTTTTGACAAACCACAGAGACTGTCACAAAACAGCTGCATTTGTATACTGGGATTAATTTACACACAGGTGGACTCTATTAAGTCAACATTGGATCAGTCATCAATTATCAAGCAACTTCTGAAGACAATTAAATGCACTCAGAGAAAAGGGCGCTGAATACTTTTGCACACTGCACTTCTCAGTCTTGTATTTGAAAAAAAACAATTGAACTCTTGTATAATTTTATTTCCACTTCACTATTGTGTACCACTTTGTGTTGGTCTTTCACATAAAATTCCAATAAAATTTATTTATATTTGTGGCCATAATGTGAGAAAATGTGGAGAAGTTCAAGGGGTATGAATACTTTCGCAAGCCACTGTATGTTGGTTAAGTTTAAAGTGAAGTAGGAGTGAACTGACATTTTCTTTAGTACACATTTCCTCCTGTTTATGTTAATCTAGGGAGGTTAGTGTTTTGTCATTGCTTTCCATTTTCTTTCATTTACAGGTAAGATTTCTGTGTCTCATATAGGTGGGCTTTTGTTTTTTTTATCTTGGCCTTGGTTCACCCTGAAGCGTTTTGCTTCACTTTTGTTGTTGGTTGTTGTTTATTGTTTTCTTGTAAATAAATGTGTCACTTATTTTATGGAGACAATCTTTTGGCGTTTTTGTTATTGATGTAGTTAGAACAAATTGTACTTTTCATGTTATGCTCCTCCCGATCCCCTAGACCCAAAAAGGGGTGTAACACAGGGGAGCAGAGTGTGACTCTTAGTGTCCGCTGGCGCCAACAAAGATCATTCAGAACTCATCCAGAGTTTTAGATGCATGTTATGCCGAGCTGCATACAACAGGCTTTAAGCCTTATGCGATATCCTTCATCAGGCCTTTTCAGACTCTATATAGAGTTGTGCGCATTCTGTCTGCCCACCATTCATTCGCGTCCACAATTTTGCTGGGAAACACTTTTTAGTCTGTGAATTTGAGATTATTGGACAGTTTACAATCAACAACATTTTGAGCATTTACCAAGAGCAGTCAAGCTACAGTCGGAGTGCATGTGTGTGAATGAAAGAGACCCAAGTGGAAGAGTGAGGTTACAAGGAGAAGAGATTAAAAAACGTGAAGGATTTGAAGTATCTAGGATCAACAGTCCAGAGTAATGGAGAGTGTGGAAAACAAGTGAAGAAGTGAGAGAGGAGAGACAGTGAATTTATTGATGGAAGGATGCTGAGTCTAGAGCTGCACGAAAGAGGTCTAGAGGAATATTAAACAGGAGGTTTTTTGGATGCAGTGAATGAAGACATGAAAGTAGCTGGTGTTAGTATAGTGGATGCAGAAGACATGTTTAGATGGAGGAAGCTGATTTCATCCCCTGTTCAAACCCCTGAAGGGAAAAGCCGAAAGGAAAAAAGTAGTGGTGCATATAAATTATTAGTAGTATTTCAAGAAAAATATTTTTAGAAACCAAAACATGAGAGAAGCAACTTGTGGGCTACTTCATTACACCATCAGGCAGCTTTACAATCTCTTCAGTCACTATTTTGCAGTCACTGATCTGTTTCAATTAGAAAATAATTCGGGGGACAACCAACATTTAAAATTCCATGACCTGAATGTATTCCTACTACAGTCTTTATTTGTTGCTTTGGAAGCTCTGCTGCTGGCCAATCTCTTCAAGATTGTTCCAGGTATGTATAACAGGGAGTGCCTTCTGTTCTCCCCTGGGGTAGGGGTGCATGTGGTTGACAATGTGAGATCTTTAATAAGATTCAATGTCAGTATCTGCACTTGGGACCACTGCTCTGGATTACACCATGAAAGAATGTAGGCCAGCACTTTAGAGACTGTGCTTTGATTATGAGCCACTAAAATAGGTAAATGTATCCTTCCTTGTATCCATGTCAAGTCATTGTCTGTTTGATTAAATGTTATAGTTTTTCTTTAACTATGTGTGTCCTTGAAGTGTGTACACAATCAAGAACAAGGTTAGTACAAAAGCAGTGTGCAGCTGTGTCTTCCAGGTGTACAAAGAACAGCACAACTCACAAGAAGCCTCAGTTACCCATTTAATACCAGTCTTTGTATCATCCAGCAGGTTCTTGTCATTACGACAGAAAGGTCCATGCCACTGTCGTTAGGTTTGAATCCTCTATGTATTTATTTTTTCCTTGAGTATTTACAGCGCTGTAATGTAAATTTGTACATAACACAGTGAACCAATGAAGGTTGAGATTGATTGTTTTTACTGCCTGGGTTCAGAAGTAGAAGTCAGACAGGTACCACCAGTATAAAGAGTAAAAGAAGTGCAATAATTGTGTCACTATGAAAAATTGTTACAAAGTAATCATAGCGACTCTTCTTTTATTTACACATTTCACTTAAAGAAACATTTGCTTAAAACACATTGTTGTTTAAACAATAGTTTAAAACCAATAGTATTCAAAAATCCTATTGGTTTAACACTGCAACAATGAGTCAGTCATGCAGATTTCTATCAGCAAGGTGTATTTTGTTGATAAACTTTATGAAATAAAATTCTGATTCACAGAGATAAGATTAACTAAAGAAACAGACTTTTCATAGCTGCTCTGTCTGAATGCTGCATTTAGTGATTCAGGTTCCCCCACATATTAGACATGTGCTTTTGTTTCACTATTATAAATCAAAAAACTAAAATCTTTGTCTAGGTCACTTCACGAAAAGCACATTTTCTTTTACTTCTCTGTCCTCTTACTTTACAAAAGGATGAAGACAGAACTTCTGTTCACAATGCATCGTAGATATCCTGTGCATGTGACAGATGGGTGGGATGGAACACATCCATGGACAAATCTCCTGAAAATGAGAATATCTTTTTAGTAACTTCAAGCTGAAAACCAACAATGCCACCTGGCAATGAAGATGGCGTAGTTAGCCCCCAGCTCAGCCGCTAAAAGTTGGTGCTCACCCCGATGTATGAGAGGTTTGTGTCTCTTTGGTCTTCGAATAGGGGACAGGTCTCTGACTGTGGTTTCAGTCCGGGCTGAAAAGCAGTTGGAGTACCCTGCCTTCATGGGGGGGAGGCATTGGCAGAATCTTCAAAATTTCATGCCGCCACCCGATTTTTAAAAAAAAATCATTGGCTTGGTCCTGAATGTGTCAGTGCAGAAGCCCCCGTTTTTTATAAACCACCAGGTTACCAGTAGGGATGGGTATCGTTAAGATGTTATCGAAACGACTCTTATCGATACTGCTTATCGATCCGGTATTCTTATCAATACTTTTCTTTGTGAAAACAAGGATGGAGAGGACAAAAACAAACCAGGTACATGAAAACCTTTTATTTGAGAGCAATTTAAAACACAGTATATTAAAGTAGCATGCCTTGCAACAGTAAAATAAAATAATCAAAAAATACTAACGTGTCTTTGTAATAATTTGATTTGATTTGAAATGGTTTATTTCAAGCAATCAGGCAAGAATAACATATATGTAACACCATTAGAGGTTTACATCTAATAAAACATGTTAAACACAGGATAACTCGGCATCAAATGATAGATTGCTTGAAAGGGAGTGGGAGGAAGCGAACTTATATAATCCCACACCAACTTGACCATACCATTTACTTTACAATTGTTATAAACATCCGGTTTGTGTCTTATGATCACATATTAATGCCATACCAACATTGATTTAGGTCATTAAGTATCCTTAAGTAACAATGAATTGCATTGCTTTGTTTGTAGATATAATACTATTTTAAACTGTCAGTAGCTTATGCAGAAAAAAAGAATCAGTGATGTAAATAAGTTTCAAACTTATGCTAATGTATAATCTTTTTCATGAGAAAAACTCAGCTATATAAATCAAGTTTCCAACATCTGAAAAGGTCATTTACATAAATCAGTATAAAAAAATACAAGAATATGTGTAGATTATTTCCATTAGAAAGAACCTCAGTCATGAATTACACTTTAGGGAACCAAGTCAAGTAAAATGATTAGAGTCCTTGTCCAAGACGATATTCCTTCTTCTGCTGCCTGATTAACAGCCATCCTTCTGGTTTATAAAGTTTTTAGTTTATAAAGTTCTATTCGTTGTTGTGACTGCAGACTTTGTTTTTCAGGTCCATTAAACTTCAGCTGATATCACAGTCAAAGTTGACCTAAGAGACAGCGGCAGATCCTAGGCACCATATTTTGTTGAAATCAGTTTTGACTTTGATGATGCATCAATTAGAGGGTCATACAGACAAACACTTTAAGGTAACAACTTAAATAAACAGTGCATTTAAGGACAAAAATGCAGAGAATATCAAATAGCCTCCTCACTTTAAAGAACAATAACAGAGGAAATAAAAATGCCCAATGTTGTATTTTAATTAATTTTACATTGTATGCCAGGTAATTATTTATTATTATTGTGGCACAATATGAACGTTAAGTTTGTTAAAATTCATATGATCATCGTTTTTACAGTGCTAGTAGCCGTATTCATTTTCGAAACTACTTTTTATTTAAATTTCCTGGTCTTGTCTCTGATAATCCACACTTAAGTCACATGCTTCATGTGTTTACCACTAGCATAGACACCTGTTGAAACAATAGCAGTGCTAGATGCTCACTTGGACTGTCAAAACGTGGCACACCTTTCTGCTAGACACTGGTGTATTTTAGTGCCATTTTTGGACAAGTTATTACAGACCATGTTTTTGTTACATCTGAAACAGTGCGTGCTGTCTGCATCTACTTAATATCTACTTCATACAGCCACACTTTTTGCTCGTGGTCTGTCTGCCATTTGCATGCGTTTGCTGTCATTTGTCAGCAGAGAAAGTGTGAGAGTCTCTCCCCTTCACAATACAGCAGGAAAAGCAGTGAGAAAGCCACAACGAAACTAAATAGTGCACACCGTGTCCATGCTGTTATGTTGGCCCTGTTAAGCAAAACCAAAAAGGCTAAAACTTATCGGTTCAGTAAAAATGGATGACGTGGCACAGGTACCAAGTGATACCGCTTTTGGCACTGCAGCCCTAGATACCAGACGGCTGGCAGCCCGTGGCACTTGATATGGACGACTGCCTTGTGGAGAGAGTTACACATTGACCAGTCAGAGCTGCTGTCGGCCAGCAAATCTGTTTGAACCCAACCTGTGGCCTCCCAGATGTCGCTCGATTTCAGAATGGCATCATTCCTGCCTGTCACTGCCTCCGTACTATCCTTTAATGCGTCCGGGCGGCCACTGACCAATGTCAACTTTTTGAGAAAATTGTCTGGTGACCTTAAAATTTTAACTCTTTCTTCAAACCTCCGCAGCCACCACGTGGCATATAAAAATGTGACTGCTACTTTCCGATTACCATTGCTGCCGTGCGGCTACCTGCCAAATCTGCTGAAAAACATGCGTTTAGGTTGCAGCGTGGTGGCATTTTGGTACATATGACTGTTACCTTAGTCTCTTTTTGTCACCGGCAGCAATGCATTCTCCATCATGACTAATTGCTTTTTGGGGTCCACTTTTGCTTATCCAAATCTGACAGTGAGGCACAAAGAGATGTTTAAGGATAGACAGGGAAATAGTGAAAAGAATAAAATTATTACTTAAATTAAATGTTATAAACATTTGGCAACATGTCTAAGGTAGGTCATATCCAGCAAAAAAGCACAAAAAAAGCAAAGCCAAGGAACAAAATAGGCAGCATAACAACCAGAAGAAAAAATACTACAAAGAAAAAAACATTTCTTAGAACCATTAATTAAAAAAGGACAAGACAGAAATAAATTGGTATACACAGAAGTCGTAAAGGACTAGAAAAATGTGAAAGCAAAGTTAGATGAGAGAGTAGGGTGTCTTGGTACAGGGACAGATCATACAGTGAGATTATATTTTATCCCACTCTCTCCATGTATTAATACAGCAAGATCTTTTCTCTCTCTTCTTGATAATTTGAACACATTTCTAATTAGGACAGAATCCCTTAGGTTGGATGGAATAGACATAAGGATGGAATGGGGGAGGTGGAAAGATCCAGGGAATAAAGTAATATTTATATCTGTCTTCAATAAATTGTCTTCCATTTGATCTTTTGGTAAACTCTTGGGACCCACATTTTAAATTCCCCTTGACTCTTGCAGAATGAAAGATTGTGCGACTGTATATGCAAGGAAGAATCCAAAACAGTCCACCAATTTTTTCTTTATGTATCCAAAAAACAAATCATTACACTTCTTTAAAACAAAAGAATACTATCCATGAAGATAAAGGAAGCAGAAAGAATTTATAGTAGCTGCTCTTTGCCCTTAGTGTCTGTAGTTTTTGCTCATAAAAATGCAGAAGAATGGCAGAAACTTAAACATGTAATGATATTAAACTTGAATATGACAAAAACTAAAGAAGAACAATATAGTGACAAAACATATTGTTGTGATATCCCACATTGAGGCTTTGAAGCATGTGCCGAGTAGGAGAAATGGCCATTTCCACAATCCATGTATTGAGGTTTGCTTCATTTAGGGGAGGAGCTAAAAATGAAGGAAGATCAGGAAGTCGTTTCCATTTGTTTTGTTTTGGTTGTTTTTTATGTGGATGATCATCAATCTGTACCTGATGTGACTGACAGGCAAACAATTCATATAGAAATGACCAAAACCAAGCTCTACAACGGACTGGCAGTCTGTCCAGGATGTACTCTGCCTTTGCCCAATAGTAGCTGGGATAGGCTCCAGCAACCCTTTGACCTCAAAAGGGATTCAGTGGGTTCAAAAAGTGGATGGATGGATGGATGGACCAAAACCAAGAAACATAACTGACAAAACCCAATGGCACAATCCACACAATTTTACAAACGAAAATCTTTTAAACGAGTAAAATTTCCAACAGTTTCAATGTTAAGTCAATATCTATAGACTCAGTTCGAGGTCCTGTGGCGCATTTTCAACATCAGGCACAGTGCAGCGGTCTACCAGTTGCATGCTTCAAACTTTTTAGTAGATTTTACGACGCATCAACCAATCAGGGATTTAGTTTTGGTGTGACATGTTGATGTGATCAGCGGGTGGAGTTCAAAACTAACTTGTTAAGTTTGGAGTGCCCCTCCTGAATAGTTTTTTTAATATATATAAATCTTTATCGAGACAACAATAAAAAGGTCACCTAATTTTAATTTTAACGGGTCACAGAGAAACAGAAGTGCTGCTGAAGGTGGTAGATGGTGATGCTCACAATACTAAGAAAGTCTCTGAATGATCCCATGAACCCAGACATGGTTAGGTGATTACCGATGCTTTTGTAAAACTCAACTCAACACTCTCAACATGAAGTGTGTCTGCCATGCATTGACTGTATATGAGATTTACAGATGTACAGTCATGTAGTGATGACGCTGAAAACCTTTGACTGCAGCCCCTACCACACATATTAGGATTGTCAAGCATATGAACACATGACTGTGCATCAAGAGAGGCGGCAGACAGATGCATATTTGGCATGCAAATCGGGTTCGTAGTGTACACAGCTTAATGGAGATTGCTTCCTCTTTCGGATTAGAATAGGCTTTTTTCTCGGTTTTCACAAAAGTTTGTGTGAAATTTGTGTGAAAAACATGCTTCATAGGTTGATTGGCCACTCTAACCACACTTCACATTCTAGATGTGGATGTGAGTGTGCATGGGTGTGTGGCCCCGGCAACAGACTGGAAACCTTTCCAGGGCTGTCCTCTGCCTTTGCCCAAAAGTGGCCGGGTTAGGCTCTGGCAGCCCTGTGACCCCAAAAGGGACAAACGGGTGTAGAAAATGAATGAAAGTAGATTTTTTGTTTCGAAGTTTCGTAAGCCCTCCTTTTGAAAAAGAAAAATGTGTCCTGTTTTGCTTAATTGAATGCTGTCTTTTGTTCTAATTTTGCTCTTTAGTTTCTGTGTAGGCCGGCTGTGAATCCTGACTTTGTGGATCCTGTTGAGTGGTCAAAGCTGCCTGCATTTTGCTGACTAGCTACACAGTTTTTAAAGACATCTTTCTTTGTCTTCAGTGTTGGCTTGTATTGTTTGTGAGTAAGCTCTCAGTGTCTATTCCATTAAGTATTTGGTTTTGTTTTATGCTTTTAACCCCCAGCTATGTGTCTTAATACATTCTTTAATAAATCCTCCTGCCATCTGGATGCCTGACCATGACAACTGTGAGAACTCAACATTCAGGGTTGTGAAAAGAAAAAAAGGTTGTCAGCTGTGTGTACAAAAAAAACACATCTTGGTTTTTGTGGATGATAATTCAGCCTTAATACAAGGTCAAACCTTATCCTTGATCCAGTATAGGCTAATTTACGTTTAGAACTTGGAGCCCTGGGGTCAGATGAGCTCCAGAAATGTCATTCAACTTTTTTTTATTTTGTAGTATGGCTCTAGAGGGTTGTGTGTGACAGGCCACTTTTTATAGATTTTAATTGGTTTCAATACTCAAGGCTGTCACACATACCCATTGACGCACACACACACCCACATACACGCGCACAGAAAAAGATGTTGGCGATCATCAAGAAAAAAATTTGTGCTCTAATGTTCAGCAAGTCATATTGCTTTTCTGTTAGGCAAGCCTCGGTTTTGTAACATAAATAGTGATTCTTTTGTGTTGTAGCCTCTTGTGATAGCTCTTGTGCTCCTGTGATTCCTCTGTTAGCACTGTAGCTGTTTGGCATTAAGTCTACTTTGGCGATTCTCTCACGTGCACGTCGTCTGTCCTTACTTCCTATCAGCAGCCCACTCTGTTCTTCATGACCAAATTTGCTTTTTGTTGGTTGTTATTGTCCATAGCACACATGCATAATATTTATTAGATTGTATTGTGGATACGTTTGTGTTCCAAATAACTTTAATGTCAAACATTAATCTAGTGGCTTCTTGCACTGTTTTGGGAAGGCTTTCCACAAGGTTGAAGAGTGTGTTTATAGGAATTTTGGACCATTCTTCCAAAAGTTCATTGGTGAGATCACACCTTGATGTTGGTGGAGAAGGCCTGGCTCTCAGTCTCTGCTCTAATTCATTCCAAAGGTGTTCCATCAAGTTCCAGTCTGGACTCTGTGCATGGCAGTCAAATTCATCCACACCAGACTCTGTCATCCATGTCTTTATGGACCTTGCTTTGTGCACTGCTGCACAGTCATTTCGGAAGAAGAAGGGTTCCGCTCCAAACTGTTCCTACAAGATTGGGAGCATGGAGTTGTCCAAAATGTTTTGGTCTCCTGAAGCATTCAGAGTTCCTTTCCCTGGAACTAAGGGGCCAAGCCCAAGTCCTGAAAAACTCCTAGTTTTCATAATCATTATATTAATTCCTATATTATATTTATTAATTATAATAATTCCTCCTCCATCAAATTTCACACTTGGCCCAATGCAATCTGAAATGTAACTTTCGCCTGGTAACCTCCAAACCCAGACTTGTCCAATAGATTTCCAGATGAAAAAGCGTGATTGATCACTCCAGAGAAAGCGTCTTCACTGCTAGAGTCCAGTGACGGCATGCTTCACACCACTGTATCCAACGCTTTGCAGTGATGTATGGCTTGGATGCAGCTGCTCTGCCATGGACACCCATTCCATGAAGTTCTCTGCATAATGTACTTGGGCCAATCTGAAGGTCACATGAAGTTTGGAGCTCTGATGCAGTTGACTGTGCAGAAAGTTGTGACCTCATTGCATTATGCGCTTCAACATCTGCTGACCTCTTGCCTACCACTTCATTTTCCCAAACTCTTCCATTTTGTTATGATAGAGCCGACAGTTGACTGGAATATTTATAAGCGAGGAAATTTCATGACTGGATTTGTTGCACAGGTGGCATCCTATGACAGTTCAATGCTGGAATTCACTAAGCTCCTGAGAGCGGCTCATTCGTTGACAAATGTTTGTGAAAACAGTCTGCATGCCAGAGTGCTTCATTTTAATCACCTGTGGCCAGGACAAGTAATTAGGACATGTGATTCTGATCATTTGGATGGATGAGCCAATACTTTTGGTAATATAGTGTAAGTGCGGAAAACACTGGTCAAATTTTGAAGAAATTTTAAGCGAAACAACACAAAATACTGCAGCAAAACACAAACTACAAATTAAAATGTGCAAAACAAAAAGAAAAAAAATAGGAATTATTATAAAAATAAAGGTTGGAACTAAGCGTCTCAGCTTTGAGGAACTGATCTGTTTTTTTCAGTCAGTAACGATCTGTGCTGCTTTGGAGAAGATCCTCAGGTTTCAGATTTTGCCTTTTTTTCCAGTGTCAAGGTGCTTACACACTGGTTGCGTTGATCCACGTTCAAGCAATCACTTTCAATGAAAAGTCTATGCAAACACCTGAAACCAGAATTTTGGGCTTCATTCATTTATAGGAACCAAGCTGTGAAAACAAAAAAGCCTGGAGCAGGATTTATGAGATTTGCACCGCTTTGACTTGAGCGTAACCAGTGTTTGGTCTTTGTCTTTGCTGCTTCTGTCATTGAGCGCCCGTTTTGCTAATATCTAACTTAGTGTTATCTTGTTTGGTATTCAAACATTATAAGTATCTTCTTTACCATTCTAGTGAGTAACTAATATGTTAACCATTGCTGTCCAAGCAGTCTGCGACATAGTTTCTTCCCCTTAGCCAAACACCGCTAGCCTTTGCTTAGTGCTAGCATGGCCTCCACCTCGTCTGCGTTCACTCCTCTGTCCTGCTCCATGTGCCATGTGTTTAGTGAAGATCATGCCTCCTTTAGTGAAGATAGTGGCAGATGTGATAAGTGTAGCCTTATTTTAGACATGGAGGCCAGGCTAGAGCAGCTAGAAGTGCGGCTATGCACATCAAATGCTAAGCCTGTTAGCCAGATTATTACCTGCAGTGCAGCTCGCAATACCGGAAAGAAACTTCCGAGCACTCAAGCCCTTCCCGGGAAGGAAGCATTGTGCTAAACGTAAACACTCAGAGCTACCGAAGCTCCCGCTACATAATAAGTTTTCCCCCCCTCAGCAACACGCCAGATGAACTGTCAACTCTAGTTATCGGCTCCTCTGAAGTTAGACACGTGAGGCTCCTGACAGCCACAGTCAGGTGTTATCCGGGAGTCAGAGTTGGTGACATAGAAAGAAACCTTAAAATGTTAGCTCAGAGTAAGCCTAGGTTCTGTCGATTTGTGATTCACAGAGGCGGTAATGACGCCCGACAGTCAGAAGTTCTTAAATTACATTTCGAATCTGTGGGTAAACTCACTAAGTCGATGTTGGACACTGTTATTTTCTCTGGTCCCCTCCCGAACCTAGTCAGTGATGAAATGTACAGCCGCTTTTCATCATTTAACCGCTGGTTAGCCAAATGGTGCCCACAAAATGGCGTTAGCTTTGTTGACAATTAGAGCGTGTTTTGGGGAAAGCCCGGTCTCTTGCGGAGAGACGGCATCCATCCCACTTTTGAGAGCGTCACTCTTATTTCAAAGAACATTTCTGCGAGCATTAACTGTGCAACCTGACAACCCAGGGACAGGTTCTGGGCACAGAGCAGCAGTTTAAAACTCTCCTCTGAGTTCCCTTTAGCGCTGGTGCAAACCCCAGCACAGCACAGTTAGTCCAGCAGCTCCTAGCTTTAGCTTATGTACTGAAAGTCATGTGAAAGGAGTAAAACACAGAAACCTAAAAGTAAAAGCTCTAGTAGCTTTTACTTCTCTCAAGCACAACAAGCAAAATCATGATGTCATTAAATGTGGGTTACTAAACATTAGATCAATTTCCTCAAAGTCCCTTTTAGTCAATGAGTTAATCAATGATAACAAACTTAGCCTGCTAGCTCTAACAGAATCCTGGCCTGCGTTAGTGGCATCAAGATTTGGACGGCAGTTAATGACCTCCTCCTAAACCCAGAAAAAAACGAGGTCATCATACTAGGCCCAAAATACTTCAGAGATACCCTACCTGTTCAGATGGTCTCCCTGGATGGTGTAAATACAGCCTCCAATCCCACAGTTAGAAAGCTGGGGGTTTTATTTGACCAGGATTTATCATTTAAGGCTCACATATCACAGGCTTGTAAAACTGTATTTTTTTCACCTACGCAATATTTCTAGGAGGGTAAGGATATATATCTAGATATCTAGATATCTAGGATATTTAAGGAGGGTGTAAGGGCAGAGATGTTTGTTCAGCTTACTCTGTTCAACAACCAGCTATTGTTTACTTTTACTTGTTTGACTTTTTTTTCTTGCAATACACTGATGTCAGTCCAATGAGACGGCTATACCTGTGATATTGGGCTATATAAATAAAATTTAATTGAATTGTACAAACAGTTAAAACACAAAAGAAGAAGAATAATACCATCTCTGCATATCTGGTATGAACACCACCGGCTAGATGCGTGTTTACTGAACTGCCTATACCCTGTTCTTTATGGTGTGAATGCATTGTATCGTGGATCAAGTATTGTATCCACAATACAATCTAAATAATTTTGTGCATGTGTGCTGTGGAGAATAACAACCAACAAAAACAACATTTGAAATGAAGAACAGAGAGGGCTGCTGACAGGAAGTAAAGACAGATGACTCTATTACACTTTATTACACTCCCAGATTTCCTCAATCCTGCAAACACACCTTCTCTTGAGGAAACAGAGGCTTGGGAATGTCCATCATCTAAGCTGAAGTCTCCAATGTGGTGGAAGAGCTCCTCTGTGGCAAGGCACTGGCAGTGGATGGAGCCCGTCTTGAGTGCCTGGTGATTCTGATAATCAAGTAATCTTGATCAAAGCCACGGAAACTTTTCATTTCCAACTTTCAAGTATTTTACCCTGAAACTAATTTGCAAATATTTACTGTAGTTTACCTTGAACACACAATATTTTGCATTTTATTCTGGAAACAATGGCCTATAACAGCAGATACATGAAGGACTTTCACGGCCAGAACTTCTGGCATAACCCTCACTGTGTTGGAAATCCACATGGCACACACCAGCATTATACACATTATTATGGACATTACAATCCCAATGTATATAATAAACATGTGCAGCCCCAGCCACATTTCCACCATAACAATCCAAGTGTAAAGACAAAGCAGTTGGATCAGGACCTACTCATCTCCCAGCTTAGAAATCATCTCAAACACACCCAAGACGAGAATAATCAGCTGACCCGACAGAACGTAAATGATATTGAGCAGATGAAAATGGCAGACCCTTCAAAGCAGAATATCTCGCATTGCAGGAACAAAACCTCCAACTGGCTAAAGAGAACAGAGAACTTGTGAACCTAAATGAAAATCTCAAAGCATTTTCTTCAGCCGAGACACCTTTCATGGTGATGACAGAAGAACTGAAGAAGCTAGAAGATGAGGCTATACTTCTCCAATGCCAAAGAGACCACAATGCAGAGAAAGGGGTTCATTTGGCAGAGCTGCAAACTGCTTTAAAAGTCTGACAAACATCCAGGCAGACGCTTCAAGACAAAAACTCTTCACTGCTTGTCAAAGCCCAGAAACTGAAAACAGAAAACCATCAGCTGAAGAATCAACTGCAAACAGCTTCCCAGAAGATAAACAATGTGGATGACTTCAAAAGAGCTCTGGAAGCCACCCAGTTGTTCATTGATGCTAACTGTACAATGATTCTTGAAAAGGAACAGCTTAAAAAACAAAACAATGAAATGAAAAGACAACTGAAAGCTACTTCCCAGCAGGAAATCCAGATGAATCTGAGAAATTATCTGAAATATAATATAGACGAGTTGGCGCGGTTAAAGAGCGTGCTGTCTGAAGAAGCCAAAAACGCAGGTGAGCTCAGAGAAAAACAAGCTTACCTCCAGGATCAAGAGAAGGAGCTGGAAGCAAAGATCAGAGAAAAGGTTGAAGGAAAGGAAAGAACAGATCTCAGGAATGAGAGTCAGACACATGAAGAAGACAAAGGAGAGGATAGAAACCAATGTTTGGATATGAAGGAAAATGAAGCCATGGAAGGAAAGGAACAAGAGGAAAAAGAAAGTGAAGAAAGTGAACCGAGCTGCTTATTGAAGAAAAAGACAATCAAAAGACTAGCTCATTTGGCTTCTTTTATATTATTTCGTTTCAGGAAGCCAGCCTGGAGTTAATTCTTTTAATCCTGGAAATTCAATTAAATTCATTCATTCATTCATTCAGTTTCCAATCCGTTTAATCCCTTCCGGGGTCACGGGGTTGCCGGAGCCTAACCCGGCTACTCATGGGCGAAGGCAGGGGACACCCCTGGACCGGTCGCCAGTCTGTCGCAGGGGCCACAATCACACACCCATACACACTCACATTCACACCTACGGACAATTTAGAGCAATCAATTAACCTATGAAGCATGTTTTTGGACGGTGGGAGGAAGCCGGAGTACCCGGAGAAAACCCACGCATGCACGGGGAGAACATACAAACTCCACACAGAAAGGTCCCCCAGCCAGGACTTGAACCGGGAACCTTCTTGCTGTGAGGCAGGAGCGCTAACCACTGCGCCACCGTGCAGCCCCAATTAAATTCAATTTTATTTATATTCCCCAAAATCCCAGCCATAGCTGTCTCAATGGGTTTACACCGGTATTTGCAAAGAATATAAGGTCAGTCAGAGACATGTAGACAAGAGCTGGTTGCTAAACAGACTATGCTGAACATACATCCCTGCCTTTACACCCTCTTTCTCGGTGAGGAAAAAAAAAAATACATATATATATATATATAAATATTTTGGGGAAAAACTAAGAAATCTCAGGGTTGCCTACATGAAGGAGGGATCCTGAACCCCGGATGGACAGGTGATGTGCTAAAACTATTGAAAACTCTACAACTACATGTTTGCATAACGAGTATATGTCTAATAAACAACTACATCTAAATAAACAGCTACAGGTTAAAATAACAGCTACATTTTTAAATAAACAACTGCACGTTTGAATAGTGTAGCAGACGAGAACCATCCAGATGAAGCTGTTGAACAGCTGGGGTTGCAAGACGAGCCAGAGGCGAGATCACAGCCAAAGATAGGAACACAGAAGATGCACCTGGAATCTGGAATCTCTCCCGCTCTCCCATATGGGAAAGAGGGACAACATGTGAATTGTACTGCACCAAACAGAGGCATGATGAACTAAATCAAATATATTACTGGTAAATGATAAAGAATAGAGGAAATAGCAGATAGAAAGTCTACATTTTGCATATCAATGTTAATATAATCTAATAGTCCAAACAGGCTAAGCAGAGGAAATGGGTTGTCCAGGCTCGGTTTATGAAACGGTCTTTTCTCTGCTTAGCTCCACACAAAAACCTGTAATGGATGAAATGAAAATTAAAATTATTCCCCCAAACTTCATTACAGTAGGTGAGGCAGAGGAGCAGTAAGTTAAATAATCTCTGATTGTTAGCTAGCCTGGCAATAAGCCTGTCCAAAAAGGAATGTTTTAAGCCTAACTTTGAATGTAGAAACTGTGTCAGCCTCTCTTACATGAGCTGGGAGTTTATTCCATAAAACAGGAGCTTGGTGGCTAATGGCTCTACCTCCAAATGTGCTTTTAGAAATTCTAGGAACCACAAGCAGTCCTGCATTTTGTGAGTGAAGTGTTCTGTTTGGTTGGTAAGGCACTATGAGATCTTTAATATAGGATGGGGTCATACCATTCAAGGCCTTGTAGGTTAGCAGGAGGATTTTGAACTTGATTCTAGATTGAACTGGGAGCCAGTGAAGTGAAGCTAACACAGGAGTAATGTGTTCTCTTCTGCTGGTTCCTGCTAACAATCTAGCTACCGCATTTTGAACAAGCTGAAGACTTTTTAGAGAACTATATTACACGCTACTAGCAAAGAGTTACATTAATCCAGGTTAGACGTAACAAATGCATGGATGAGTTTTTCAGCATCACTTCTTGATAAAATATTTCTAATTCTAGATATATTGCGTCGGTGAAAAAAATGCAGTTTTACAAGCCTGTGATATGTGAGCCTTAAATGATAAATCTTGGTCAAATAAAACCCCTGATTGGTTGGGATCTGGATCAGAATAGATAGCCTTTTTTGACTGTCTGGACAAGATTATTAGGTCTGATTTTGATTTATTGTAAATATTACACTATCTTTTCCATCTGAATTGACAGTAAGGTAGCTATTTACCCTTTTTATAAAGTCAGTGTAATCCCCTTTGGGTAACACTTTATAATAACTACCAGTTATAGCGAGTTAACAAGTCATTATTAAACTGTTTGTTATTGAATTATAAATGACTTGTTAAAAACAGTTTACAGTTTGTTAAGCATTTATAAAACTACCTTATAGATAGACAGTAGATAACTTACAAGCTTTTAGTTACCAAGTTATAAATGACCTGTTACCTGTATATTAATGAGTTCTAAGTCCACCTTATTAATTAGTAATATATCATGAATAAGCTGTTACGAAATTACTTTCTAATGAATTGTTAAGTATCAGTTAATATTTTATAAATGTTACCCTAACACTGCATTTATAAATCCGTAAAAAACTGTTAACTGTTATTTAACAAGTCATTTATAGCTCAATAACTAACATTTTATTAATGCTTTGTTCATGTAGTTATAATAAAGTGTTACCCTGCTTTGAACCACAGTGGGGCAAAAAAGTACTAAGTTAGCCACCACTTGTGCAAGTTGTCCCACTTAAAAAGATGAGCGAGACCTGTATTTTTTATCATTGGTATATCTCAACTATGAGAGACAAAATGGAAAAGAAATCCAGAAAATCAAATTGTCTTATTTAAAAAAATATATATTTGTGCATCATGATGGAAAACAAGTGTTTGGTTAATAACAAAAGTTCAACTCAATACTTTGTTATTTACCCTTTGTTAGCAATGACTGTAAACGTTTTCTGTAAGTCTTCAAAAGGTTTTCACAAACTGTTGCTGGTATTTTGGCTTATTCCTCCTTGCAGATCTCCTCTACAGCAGGGCCTTTTTGGGCTGTCGCTGGGTAACTTCGGACTTTCAACTCCCTCCAAAGATTTTCCATGGGGTTGAGATCAGGAGACTGGCTATGCCACTGGCCTCGTTTCCATTACTGGTTTTAGCAGAGGGGCAAGGTTGGCACTGCAGGATTTGAGTCCCCGACGCTATTGTGTGTTACTGATGACAGCCTTTGTTAATTTAGCCCCAGCTCTCTGCAGGTCATTCACCCCCAACCTCACCCCGTGTGGTTCTGACATTTTTGCTCACCATTCTTGTCATCATTTTGACCCCACGGGGTGAGATCTTGTGGGGAGCCCCAGATCAAGGAGTTTATCAGTGGTCTTGTACGTCTTCCATTTCCTAATAATTGCTCCCACAGTTAATTTCTTCACACCAAGCTGCTTAACTATTGTAGATTCAGTCTTCCCAGCCTGATGAAGGTCAACATTTTTTTCTGTTGTCCTTAGACAGCTCTTTGGTATTGACTATAGTGGAGTTTGGAGTGTGACTGTTTGAGGTGGTGGACAGGTGTATTTTATAAAAATAACTAGTTCAAACAAGTGCCATTAAGACAGGTAACAAGTACAGGATAGAGGATCCTCTTACAGAAGAAGTTATGAGAGCCAGAAATCTTGCTTGTTTGTAGACCACTCTCATCTTTTTAAATGGGAGAACTTGCACAGCTGGTGGCTGACTAAATACTTTTTTGGCCCAACTGTAAATTATTCATGCAATACATGAAATACACACCTAAAATAAAGCAGGCTACTGTGAGCAGTGAATGATGAACCTGAAGTGACAGACAGGCAGTGCCGGCCCTGGGCAGAGGTAACTGAGGCGGCTGCCTAGGGCAACATCTGCTGGAGAGGGTGCGAAATTACAATGATTAGGCTATGGTTTTTTTGTTTTTTTTTTTATATATGACATTTTTTACAAGTTTATAACTCTTAGTGCTTCTTTAAAACTTTAAGGGGAAAAAACACCAAAAAAAAGCCCTCAGGGACAGCTTCAAGGTCAAAAATGGAAAGGAAGAGGAGGAAAAACTGAGAGGCATGTCTGTTTTATTTATACTCAAATGCTTGGAAATTCAACCTCCCTCCCCTGCATTTCAAGAATATTCTTATTTTTGGTCAAAAAAGACAGATTAACTGGCAATCTGTTTTTTTCTATCTTTAAACCATTAACAACCAAGAACACAAAACCTTTCACACTAGACATGACTCTAATAAAACCATGTATCCATAACCATGTATCCATAAAATCATGTATCTCGTCATGAATCATACTGTGGCGCAGTAATTAGTGCTTCCGCCTCCCAATACTGCTCAGGCACCATTTTTTAAAAACAATAATCATAAGTAGTTATTATTTAAGTTTTGACATTTAAAAAAAAGAAATTCTCTGTGCCACAAATCCCAGGCAGTTACATTGTTTTTTCTCTGGACAGTGGTGAGGGTGTTGTGGGGATGTGTGTGTGTTTCGTCTAGGGCGCCATGCAGCCCTGGGCCGGGCCTGCTGACAGGAGACAGAACATGACCAAAAGTGTCACAGAAAAACCAAACTAAACCAGAAAATCCTCACAGAAACAGTATAATACCAGCATTCAATATTATTAATAATTTCAGCATTCTGGGGATAAAAGTTATAGGAAATCTGTACTAAACTTGATTCATGTTGGTTATGCTTGCATCACAACATCAAAATAAAGAGCCTCCAGTGTTTTATGTTTTATTTTTTTGAATGTCTTCCAAATCTGTGATTAAATGAATAAACTCATGTTGACAATAATTTGTTTACATAAAAATGACAATTTGACCACTTTCATCTACACAGGTCTCTAGCTCACTTAGTTCTAGTTGTAACTATTTATTTATTTATTTATTATTTATTTTTGTTGACTTTTTTGATTTTCAACCCCTGTCCCTCTAAAATCCTGTGCAGGTCCCTGCTGTCCACATTCTGGAAGAACTGAAGATTCAAGGAGTAATCTAAAACAAATCACATTATTTTATAACCTGATTCCCATATCATTTTCTTTGTAACTCTGTATTAATGATTTTCTTGATTTAAGTGAACATGTTTTATTGTTTAATTTGATGGTACCTAAAATTCCTCCAAAGAGAGATTTGTGGAGTGTCGATATAGTTTAAGGGTGCAGTAATGGCTGACAGAGACATGTAAAATTGTTAAACATAGCAGATTTTCTACCCTCAGGCTTCCCACTCTTTTATCCCATGATAGACAAATTGGACAAGTTTTTGTGTGTTATGGTTCAGATTTGGCACACAGAGCTTAACATGAATCCTTGAACAATGGCACACAAATGGGCGTGCTCTAAAAGAAAAGCCTGCTGAGTGACTAAGCCAAATGCCAAGCTTCAGCAGAACGTGTCGGTGAGAGCTTACTCTGGCAACATAAGAGCTTCAACCCCCCCAAAAGCAACAAAGTAATTACAAAGACCTGAATTGTCTGAACCGATCCCACCATCTGTGTGAAAACTGCCTGCCTACTAACATTCCAGGTTTCTGCAATTTTGTACGTTATCTAAATTTAAAATAAATGCTGTGATTTCTAGCTAGTTAAGAAATGTGGCTGTTAATGTGTGGACTCTCACCTCAGTCTGTTATTTTCTTCTTTTTTTCTGTGTGGACCCATTGGCGTTTAAACAAACAAACTTGCCTAGGAATAGATGCAGATGGACAAGTAAAGTACATTTACAGAGCCTGGATGATTCTGGGCACTTCCTGTTCTCTGTTCCTGCCCTCACAGTCTTTTGTTGGCTAGTGAAGCAAATGTCAGTTACATCACACCCTCCTGAAAACGTGTGGCTTGATATGAACTAAAAAGTATCCTGCAATTCTTAATTACATTTATAACACTTGAGTTCCATTTTGTCTTGTGTCACAATGTTTCCATGAGAGAGATGGAGCCTTTCCGCTACATAATTACCTGCGTCACAGTCTTTTAAGGCAGGAGTTCCCACACTTATTCAACGTGAGAGCAACTTCTGGAATGACCAAGTCATCAACATACAAATGTAAGACCCAGTATTTCAGACATGATTCGACAGGATTACACCTCCAAGATTAGATCCTGATCTAAAATTGGGTATATTAAACCAAATTTGGGCAGCCACGGTGCAGCGGTAGGGCGGTCGGCCTCTAATTGCAAGATTGCAGGTTCAATTCCCGCCTTGCTCACCCATGTGTTGAAGTGTCCTTGGGCAAGACACTGAACCCCACATTGCCTCTTGTGGAAGGTTGGCGCCAGTAGAGCTGTCATCAGTGTGTGAATGGGACTGTGACTGTAAAGCGCTTTTGGGCTTCAAGGAAGGTAGAAAAGCGCTAAACAAGTATACACCATTTACCATTTTATCAAATTTGATCTTGAAGCTTGGATTTAGTGATCCAATCCTGCCCTTAATCCATTTTAAAGGTCTCTGTTGGGTATTTCAAAACTTTCCAACAGAGGATGTGGCAGTATTTAAACGCTGAGCTGGAGCTCCTCAACCAATCAGGTGCTCCAGACTAGTTGGGCATCAATCTGAAAACAAAGACAGATAGTAAAGCTCCCACTGCAGCAGAAGACAAAAGAAAACAGACAGAAAAGAGTTTCAAAAGTACAAACTAAACAAACTACTGCCAAAGCCGTAACACTTATATGCCTGGATGATTTCCATACAGCTCAGTAATGACAGCCACACACCGTTTTTTACACTCAACCCATCAAGCTGCCCCTCCCCCCGTGAGGCTTTCCTACCCTGCTGTGTTTACAAACTAACATAAAAAAACAAAGGTAGGATTGTCTGATAAGGTAGGACATTCGAATAGCTTTATCTAACATTTTGTGCTACGTGTAGGAAAGTCTCATGAGGTAGGACAGATTATTTGAACACCGGCATGACATGTGTTTCTGTATCTGTCATGGGTCATGAGGTACTCAGTAATGTTAAGGGTTCTGTCTGAGGACCCACACTGGATTATGCTAATTGATAATTGCACCCCCTGGGAATCAAACTTGGATTTCCCATGTGCCTCCATTTAAGATGATTTTTTTTAAAAAACAAGAGTCTGATGGAATATTTCAAAATTGAATTAGATATGAAATGAATTATACAGAGATCAACAATGCAAACACATGAAAAAGTAATAAAGAGGAAAGCGGCACAACTGTATAGAACACTCAAAACACCAAGACAAAATACAGAATTCTCTTTTAGAAGCTTCTGGGCGAGAGGGCTCTGCTCTTTTCTGAGGATTTGCTGATGGTTGTCATGCTTTTTGTAGGAATTTTTGTTTAAACAAGCACAAAGGTTGTGCAATAAAGAAATACATGAATAAAATAAAGATACAATTCCACTGAAACACAGAGCACATTAGAGACTCATCCATTAACAGTGATATATAAGTTAGACTTATATAGCAAGCATGTCAAGAGCAGCAGGTCTCACATGGTTGACTCATACTTGCACAGCCTTAGACCTGCAGTGAGAAGGGTTAAACAAAAGACTAAAAATGGGACCCACTACCTCCCTGCTTGACACTTTTATTTTAAAAATGAAAGTACATTTTAAATACCTTAACTAGTGTGGCTCACCAAGGCCGTCATTTGTGCCAGAACTGCCACTGGCTAATGAGAGTTTTACTTTAATTAATGTGATATTTAGTCAGCATGTTAAAACAACTTGTCCAGTTGAAGGGAGCTAGCTCGATTGAGCAGAAGATCTGCAGAGTTGTTTTTTGCCATGCTTTTACAGAAGGCCCACAAGGGGAACGATGTGTGTGTGTGTGTGTGTGTGTGTGTGAGTATGTGTGTCTATTTGCTTTTTGTGTGTTGTGTTAGTGTGTTTATTTTATAACTCTACTGTCTGTTTAGCAGACACAAACAGAGATGCACACAATTACAGACACACGCACAGATCAACACAACTGGCAGTCTACAGAGCAGGGGTGGTGGTTTGGGGTGTAATAACACAATCAACAAGAGAGAAACAGAGAGCCGTTGGCGACAAGTCAGGGCGGACATGTTAAAATAGTTGTAGAAGTGGAGAAGTACAGAGATTTGAACGACCCCCAGCACATGTTCTGTAAGGTCTACAATGTTCTGAATAACCACAGCTGAGCAGAAGCCCCTCTCGACCGTCGCGGAAAAATACGTGTCTGGTGTGATTTGCAAGTGAAAGCTGAAAGTAAAAATGGCACACTCTGTTCCATTCTAAACAACCAGGCCTTTGGAATTACTCTGATGACTTGCACTAGATGGAATCAGCCAGGGATACATAGCTCCAACAATAACTGCTAATAACCAGACTCAAGCAAACTACCAGAAAATCATCAGTCACATTTGATCAAAGCACAGTCCAGATCATCAGGTCAAATGGTACCTGGGTTTAACGATCTTCATGTGAAAAAAGCTGATGGTAAATTTTTTCATGTTATGGCACTGGACCTCTGTAAGTAAGCTTCTAAATTATCCATGAGCTCTGGACTTGTGCTGAATGTCTGCTTGAAGTGTCAAAATTTCACCCTCCACTTCAGAAGGGTTTAGGTAAAACACTGTTGCAATTTTAATTGTGAAATAGTGTAAAATAACATCAGCATCTTCCTGAAGCGAGTAGAACTAGTGCAGAGTGTAGTTTGCTCAAGAAAAGCAAAGTCTTGAAAGCATTTATCAAACTCAGACAGACAACTGTCAATTTGTTTTATGTAGTTCTAGGGTTCTAGAAGTTTGCCAAATCATGGAGTTTTAAGGAGGAGTCCAGCAGCCACTGACAAGCTTTTAGCGAAGAACTCATTTATGTCCTAAAAGAGGTTTCCAAATCTTTTCAGGAATTTCCATCAACTTAGCCATCTCACATCAGTATGCCATAACAAGTCAGTGTGGTTGCTGACAGCCTTCTCCACCTTTTAAGTGATCTGGCAGGAACAGAACAGACAATCTTTGTTGTCACACCCATGATTGCTTTCATATTGAGTTTTTTTTGTGCATAACGCTTGTGGATGTATAATGCAACGGTAACTGAGGAAGTCTGGAAAAGCATCATACTCCCTGTGTTTGACAATAAGTCCATTTGAGCGACCAACCATGGCAGGCGCACCACCCATGTTGACAGACACCAGCTTGCATACTGGGAGCTGTTTTTCTCAATCAAGTTTTTGATAGCCTGAAATAGGTCCTCTCCTGGCATGTGTTCTTTCATGGGTAAAACTGTTAACAGCTCCTTTTTTGCAGTCATATCATTAAACACCATTAGAATAACGGTATACAGCACAATGGGGCCAAATCCGAATTCATCCCTTACTCCTCCGGCTTCTCCCTACCTCTACATTTAGCCCTCCAAATGGAGATATATATAGATAAAATAATGTTTTCAATGCCCTACCAAAGTTGCTGGGTCAAATCCTTGACCATGGCTTCATTGGGCTGTATTTTGGGGTTGGTGGAGAACCTTTGTCAATGACAATATTTCTGATTTGTTTTTATAGTCTTGGAACAGTGACCTAGCTGCTTTAACTATCTTACCACCTCTCCATCTCGGAAAGTCAGCAAACTTTCAACCCAGTTTGTGTGGAATATCCTAACCTAGCCGTGAGAGATCGGTGTTGCACCACCTCGCTGCCTGGCTGGCTCAGAACCTGCACTGATGGCGACTCTGCTGCCCTATAATGTGGAGGGCAATGTGGGGTTCAGACCTGTGATCTTTCAGAGGTCGACTGCTCTACCTCTGTACCACAACATAAATTTGGTGTATAAAATGAATAGAACCATACATGTAAATTGCATTTATGGCACAGATCAGTGGACACATTTTTATTATTAGTATACGTCCCGTGATGGAAGGTGAGAAAGATGACTGGCAAGGCACTGCCATTCCTGACAACCCTACTGGGACGTGGACAATAGGGGTCAAGTGTCAAAACAAAAACAAAAAAAAGATTCTTTGCTGGAAATCAACTTTCTGCTCCAAGCTCAGTCATTAAAAAAAGCTAAAGATATTCACCTGAAAGAAGAAGTCCTGTTTAAAAGTATATTTGAATTTTGTAATTTCTCAATAATATGAAACTGGAATCTTTTTTTTTTATCTCATTTTTAGTCCTTAACTATTGCTATGTTCTCAAATATAAAACAAAGGCTCTGTCAGGATTCAACCATCCAGCTCAACCTCCAGCCACCAGAGGGAGCTCTCACCTGAGCACAGCTCCTCTGCTTCCTGCCTCACTTTAACTCCCGTTAGTCACCACTCTCTGACTCATGCCCTCATAACTTACAAAAAATATTCTCTGCATCATACACAGGGCATGTGATGCGCAATCAAGAACGTGCTAAACAGGCATTTTTGAACGCACTTTTAGCTTACAGGTTCACACTAGACTGTCACTAGCTTAAATGTTGAAGAGTTCAATGTCCATGTGTTTGGAGCTTGAAATTTTTTTTACGTTTTTTTCTGTAGCTTTTGGTTAAATTTCTGCATAAATTACAATATGTCATTGGACCTCAGGGAATTGGAAGATTACCCAAAGCTCGGTCTGTTCCCTCTCTGCACTGCCTTTTTGAATTTTTGAAAAAGGTTATTATTGATTAAATGTAATTTAAATTGTTTTGTTGCATTAATTAGATGGGCTCTTCATCTTCTCAGCTCCAAGTCCTGCTCCTCAGGATCCTGCTGCAACCCCCTGTGAGCCCGTCATCCCCACTCCCGGCAGGTACTTAGGAGAGATAGGGCTACGCAAGCAGCCAGTATAAGCTTTAGTTTGAGCAGCAGCCTCTTACTAATTTAACTGATAGACCCTTTCTTTATGAGTTTACTTTTGGGGAAAGTCACTGTCTGGGCTGTAGTGTTGTCTGGCGGTAATTCTCCACTCTGTGATTTACTGTTGAAATACTGCGAGTGTTTGACCATCCTCTGCTGGGCAAAGCGCCAGTAACCGCCTGCTCACCTTAAGCAAAGGTTCAGAGCCAGTTTTAGCATATTCTATTGATTTCCGGATTTTAGCTGCTGAGTTTGGGAAAAAGAGAAATTCTTCTGCCCCTGCATTGACTACAGGGGCCTGAATGACAATACCATGAAAAACAAATGTCCTCTTCCACTCATGGACTTGGCCTTTAGCTCCCTCCAGGGGCAAATGTTTTCTCTAAGCTTGACCTCTGAAATGCCTATCCCTTGGTGAGAATCAAAGAGGGTGATGAGTGGAAGACGGGTTTCAATACCCCCTTGGGACATTCTGAGTATTTGGTGATGCTGTTCGGACTGACAAATGCATTGGCTGTTTTTCAGTGTCTCATCAATGATGTGCTGTGTTACATATTGAGTAGATTTGTGTTTGTTTATTTTGACAATATTTAGATTGTCTCACAGACTCTTGAGGAGTGCTTTGAATATGGCAGACACATTCTGCAGCAGTTGCAAACAAACAGACTGAAAAATGCGACTTTCATGTCTCTACAATCAGTTTTCTTGGTTTTGTGATCAAGAAACGGCAACTCAAGCCCAGACCCTGCCAAGATTAAACCAGTGGCGGAATGGCCTACATCCACAAGTAGGAAGCAGCATCAGTAATTTTTGGGGTTCGCATACTTTTATCAAAGATCTACCTGAAACTACAGCTCTGTGGCCTCTCCCCTCACCAGACTTACCTCTGTAGAAGAGCAGTTTTTCTGGTCTTTAGAAGCGGATTTGGCTTTTAGAAAGCTGAAACGTCTGTATTGCTCTGCCACTGTGCTGTCTCATCCTGATCCTACAGCTCCATTCGTGGTGGAAGTGGATGAATCCGAGTCTGGAGTTTCCCATCGATCATTCTCTGATCTGAAGATGCACCCCTGCACTTTCTTCTGCATACTGGCCTTGACGGTATGGCGTCATTGGTTGGAGGGAGCATCTCATTCTTTCCTGATATGGACTGACCATAAAAAACTTCCGTCATACTTCCGTTCTGCTCGCAGACTGAGTCCCCGTCAGGCTCGGAGGTCCCTTTTCCTAGGTTGCTTTAACTTCTGTCTCACATACTGCTCGGGGTCTCACAGTGAAGCCTGATGCTCTGCCAGGCAATTCAACATGCCAGCTTCAAGCCCTGCACCTCAGGACACCATCCTGCCACGCTCTTATATGGTCGGTGCGGGTGTCTAGGAGGTGGAGCGTGAGGTTCGGAGAACCCTGGCAAACCTTCCCTCTCCTCCTGAATGGCCCCCTAGGACTGAGCTGGGATTTGAACCAGGGCTTTCTCATTATAGCCTTCTTTCCAACCAATGTTTTCTCCCGCTCTCTGTTTTTCCTTCCAGTCCTTTTGATACATGTTTTTAATGATCATCTCAGACTGGTTTCTTGAACATGACACGGAGTTCACTGGACTCAAATGTCCTCCTCAGTCACCAGAGCTCAACCCAATAGAGCACCATTGGGATGTGGTGGAATGGAAGATTGGTGTCATGGATGTGCAGCTGACAAATCTGCAGCAACTTTGTGATGCTACAAATAACTTATAATATCATTTTTACTAATTATATAGCTTTTTAAATATTTGTTAACATTTGCAATGTTCTACAATGCTTTTGTAGCATCCTCTAAGTAGTTTAATAATAACACTTATTACAAAGCATTACCTAAAGTGATAATGAACACCTAATAGAGGAAGGACTGGTCACATAGCCTGAATGTTATTATTGCGCTGGACCTAATGCCAGTTGGTGACCGGAATAACAAAAACTTGGAACATAGGTGGATTGTTTCTATTTTCTTTTCATTTTATTTCACATAGGTGTCGAGGTTATGGCTGTTTTTCTTTTGTAGATATTTCTCTGCTTTCATTCAAACCAATATAAAAAAGCTGGAATATGCATCAAGAGGTTGGATTGGGGGGGTTGTACCAGTAAATAGTTGTGGAGTGTGGCTGTGTTTGCAGCTCTCCACTCCCCCAGGGAATGGGTCAGATGCGAAAAACAAATTTCTCACACCTAGGTGAGTGACAGCTAATGGAACTTTAACTTTATTCCTCTGTAGTCCTCTCCTCATTCATAAGCTCTTTAAGGTTCTCCTTCTATCACACTTGAACCTGTCAACACATCTCCAGCCACCACTTTGCAGTCACTTATCTCTTTTAGATTACAGTGTTCCCTTGCTATATCATTGTTTTTGTGGTCTTGCAGATTTTTTTCTGTGCAGTTTTGCATTTTGTATCTACATCCTGATTGGCTGTTTATCCTGTCAGTCGGTCTCCTCCATGCCATATCTCTTGTTTAGAATGCACTCAGCTTTGTTTTCATTCTGTGTATAATCCTGGACTTATTTTTCTACAAAGGTTTGAACTTTGACAGTTTAAGCAAGAGAGAAAAGTGTGTAAATGTTCATGTCTGTCACAGAGTGGTGGTGGAGGACCCAAAATGCAGGAGATCAGGCTTGTGGAAGAAACTTAAAACATTTAATAAATAAACTGAAACATGACGAAATCATGGGAGTAACAAAAAGGTGACAGCAGAGCAGATGACCTGACAACGATGAACAGAAAACCAGACACTTATATACACTGAGGTAGATTAACTGAATGAAGACCGCTGTGGATGATCAACCTAAACCTCGTGAGTCTGACAGGAAAACAGAAATGACAAAAGCATCAAAAACCGAAGCACAGAATCCTCACAATGTCTGGCTGAGAAAAGTGTGTAAAGTATGTAGGGAGGGATTTTACAGCCTTAAAACTTCTGTAATCTTACTTCATGGGTTTCACCGCAGGTTATTCATGGAATGTATTCCCCACATTAAATGAGGGAATACTGTACAACGTTTGCACACACATTTGTGCGCTCCTTCCTCTACTCATAAATCTCCATTAGATCTTCTCCTTCAAGGGAAAATGTCTTCACTACTGTCTTTCAATTTTTTTTTGCCAAACTCCACCACTATCTTTCCTTGTGAATTCCTCTTACTCATCTGTGTTTCCTTCACCCACACGTCTGTTAAAGTCTTTTCCAATCACCGTTCTCTACCCTTAAAGGTATCCTGGTTCACCTCATCCATCTCCCCCTCCTGAAGCTCACTTTCAACCTGGGGGCCATAACCACTGAACAAATTCAACCTCACATCTTTAACTTCCAGGTTCAGACGAAACCCCCTATGGTTGCATTGGGTACACAACTACGTATTACCTTAAAAAATAAAACATACCTGTTTAACCTGATGTTTAATTTAAAAACTATATATTATATACAATTTAAAAGCTAAGGTTTCACCATTTTCATGAAATTGACCAATTGAACCTCTAGTAATAGTTAAACTAAGCTGTAATACTAAATATGCAAATGAAGTGTCTTCAAAAGTGTAAACACAAATCTTCTGCTGTTTTTTTTTTTACCCATGTAGAATAATTAAGGCATCAACTGTGTTGAATATGGATGTTTCAGAGTTAGAAGTAGAGCAGTAAAATGCTGCCCTTGGAAACACATTTATAGATACCATGGAAATGAAAGAGCATTGTGTTCTTGAAACATTTTCATACAAAGATTTTCAAAAAGGGAAACGTTAGGAGGGAATTGTTTTGTTCATCTTTTACTTTTTACATACAAACTGATTTTGTTTACAATCATCAGATAATGGTGAACAGAACAAAAACACACTTTTAGAAACATTGAACATACTAATGAATCAAAGATCAAGCAAAATGTAACAACCACAAACGCCTGAATACAAACTTTTTCTGTCAAAGCATAGCAACTGATTTGAAATCCCAAAGATTTGTCAGCCACGACGAAGAACCTTTTACAAACACCAACTTGGAAATATAAAACAACAGCTTTAATTCACTCTAAATGGAAAAATCACTATACGTGTGCAAAACCACACACACATCAGTTCATCTCAGTAAATGAATGGTTATCACTAACCCTTAATTTATTGTACTCACTGAGTTTAAAAAGTCAAAATGTATATACAAGATATCACTATCATTTATGAGTAAAATGGGTGGTAAATGGATGTGTTAACATTGACGGAAAAAAGAGAGACGTCAATGAGTCTACATTTGCCAGACAAACTAAAGCTGGGATCACAGTGTGCAATATAGGCCTTCCTATAGAGTCACATTTGTATCTTTTTCCCTGTACTCAACTTCTTTCAGTATCCATTTCCTTTCAAGTCGTGTTGCTCTGTGCCTTATAAACAGCGTGCTCAAACCGATCCAGCACATCTTTTTTGGGTTTCTGATCCCAATTTTCAGGCAATCTCTGAGTCCTGTCATTTTGAAGAATCAAAAGTGTTATTCTGTTGGTACCCCCTTCAACATTGTACTGAATTGTGGGGAAAGTGAATCATTGCATCCCTACGTTTGCATACTTTTACAATGAAAGTGTCAAAAACGTGTCGTGCCAATTTTAGAAGGATTTATTATTCATCGTTTTACTATAATTACACCAGACTTAGTATAAGCCAACCTAAAGGTTTTTTTTTTCTTGCTTCTTAGCAAATAAAATAAAAAAGTTTTGACTTTTTTTTGGTTTTGTGTTGTAATGCACAAATCGAATCAACCTGAAACATGACCTTGACTCAGCAGTCAAGGTTTAACTGCCGAGCACCGTTCTAATAAAAAAACCCAGTCGAGGTTTGAACCGAATCGTGGAGAAAGTGAATCGGTGCATCTCTAGTGTTCTCCTTATTTTGTCCACACAATAACACAACCTTACTGTCTTCGGCAGAATCTTGATCTTGGAGCAAAGTCAAGCACTTGATGGTTAGCACCTGGGGTACCAGTAGCTCAAAGCAGAATGAATAGCAACGGCAAATCTTTTTTTGTCTTTTTTTTAAACTTTACTTGAGCATAGCTCACATTCACAACAACAAAAGATTTAATGTCAAGTAGCATACGTAACATTGTTATAACAAAGAAGTCTACCAAGACAAAAATTGTGATTTGGCATGCATTCACATTTATCATTTCAGTTTTATTTCTTCTACTTTTTTGAAAATTTTTTTAGCCAGTGATTTCTTAATCCAAGCATCATTCATTTTTCTTCTTAAACCAATCCTTTTGTTGGCAATCTCAGGTTTTTGCTTTTGTTCACTGATTGTCTTTGGCCTGAGAGGTGTAAAATTTGTTTTATGATAGTGCTGCCCTTTCATAGTTCAAGAATTACACTCTAGCCAGAGCTGCATCCTAGCTTTTTGGGGTGCAAATGACAGAAAAGAATTAAAAAAAAAATAAGGCAATGGGTTGGACAAAATTTTCTGTGCCTTCCTTCCTGCTGGCTATAAGGCTCACCTGGACCGCAAAGGAGTTGTAAAGGAGTTACACTTCAGCATACCTGGAGCAAATACTACATTTTACAAACTCCCTTCAATGTTGCATCAAAAAGACATTGTATAGCATGCTGTAACAATGGGGAAAAAGATGTGAAGTACAAGAGGATTAAAAAAAACATTATGATTGGTTAAAGTTGTAAAAAAAAAGTTTTTTTTTTTTAAAATCAGTAAATTTGTGCTGAAAATACAGTTATCTGAAATTCATTGACACTGTTTGTTCATGAAATTTTCCTGCCTTCTTTGAATACTGTCCAAGCAGCATTAGATTGCCAACATTAGAGAGACAAAAGACACACAAAAGTCTATTTATAGGACACACTGGCAGTCTCCAGACTCCACAAGGTGGATCTGTCCAGGGAAGTGGCTTATTTATGAAACACCTCTGTAAAATATACAGAATTAGCTTTTTCCTCCCTTAATCTTTAGATGCCTCACTGGGCTTCATTTCCAACAACTCTATGTTGGGGTTTGGGTCTGGCTTCCTCTTGTCATGTGGTTCTAGGGTTAGGAAGATCAAAAACAATAGGTGGGTTCATGGGCAGAAAGTTGACTGTGCAAGTTGAGGCGTTGACAAATGTAGTGGTGCCATCTGACATCATGCCATAGCCTACAAAAGAAAACATAAATTAGCTTGTTTGCTACTTTGTGAAGTTATTCAAAGGGTCAAAGAGTTCAACTTACTTATTTTTTTTATTTAAAAAATAAACAAATATATGCCATTTTACAGTAAAATGTTTAAAGAGAGCAGCAGCAAGCTTGCTTCTACTGTAAATCATCTCAAATGTGCAGGTCATTAACAAGTCCACCTGTCATTGGTTACAAGGGTGAAGGTTCAGGAATGGCCTTTCAGTCTCCTGACCTCATTGTTATTGATCCAGTCTGGGGAGATCTCAAGCAAGACAGTCCAATATTTTAATATTCTTTTAATTAGTTCTTTTTTGTGCTAGCGTCTCTTTAAATGTAACTTCAGTGCCTACAGTTTTAGATTCATATTTTAATAACTCTGAAAGGTAAGCAACATACTGTGTGTGTGTTTAAGAAAAACAAGATATCAATTCAATTTAAGGCACACATATCCAGTCAAATTAATGTCAAAAGACAAAAGATTTAACAGCTATTCAACTTAATGTTAAATTACTTTTCACATACTCAAGGTTAGTTTTCACATCTCCTGGAGGGAGTAACAGCCAAACTCAGGAACCATTTGGTGGTTTAAACCCCATAATCCTTTTCCTAATGTTAAGTGCCAAGCAGGGAGACATCAGTTCCTTCCCTGAAATGCCTGATGGTGGTTTAAAACTCATAGAGTGGGCAATACATTACTAAGGTACTGAGCACAAACAAGACAAGATGTAAAACAAAAAGTTTTCTATGTCCTCACAACAAAGTGAAGGATTTTATTTTCTTAAAATTGCAGGATTATAGCTCTCTGTGAAAAAACTCATCAGTTACAAGTTGAGCTGGGATGACTAAAGTTTGTGTACAGTTGACTAAATTTGGTCAAAAGGTGTGATTGTAAAAGCTGTTCTTGCTTGTATTGTTCATTTTCGCAGATCTTGCATTTGTTTTTTTTGCATTGTTTTTACAAAATTTGTTATATACAATTGTGACATAATTTTAATAACTTTACAAACTATTGTTAAAGTTAATATGGTAAATGGGATAAAATGGTTTAGAACTAATGATCTAATTGTTGGAATTTTTAAGATGTGTTGCTTGCCAAAAAATATTAGCTAAAAATTTAACAGCTTTTCTAAATGGGTTTGAAGCCCATAAAAACCAGGTTTACACACCTTCATGTATGTGTCCGAACACATGCAGTTTAGGCTGAACTCTTCTCTGGACTGTGTTGAGGAGTTCCATGCATCCAACACGTTGCATCTTTTTGGGGACCCAGTCCAGAAAACCTGTACATAGTGAAACACATATTAGACACAGCTAAAATGATCCAACAGGACACAACAGCCAAAATATACTTATCTTTATGAGCTTAATCAGGAACATATGTCTTAAACTGTTGTGGTAATGCAAGAAAAATTGAGACAGAAAAAGTTGGTACGACATGATCCATACAAAAAATTTGTGCATGAGGTTCACCCCCAAACAACCCCCAAACTGGAGGAGTGGCTACAGCAGATCCCAGCAGTCCAGAAAAGCGCAGTGCTAGGAACAGCTAAGATACTGCAGGACCCTCAAGCTCCCAGGTCTCCGGTAGAGGACCTAAGCTTGGGCTGAGACACCACCCGCGGAGTGTGAGAGTGGCGTGGACATACGTGTAGATTAATGAGGAAAAAAATGAACTTAAATGATTTTAGCAAATGGCTTCAATATAACAAAGAGTGAAAAATTTAAGGGGGTCTGAATACTTTCCTTACCCATTGTATATCTGATTAAAAAATAATCACATTAATCACACTTTTAGGTTGTGATTAATCACAATGTTTTGCATGTTACATTTTATACGACAATATGCAGCAGTAACAGCAATAACAGTAAGATAAGCAGAACTGTAAAGATCTTAATGTCTGCAGTATTGCTCCAAGAAAAAAAAGGAGAGACAGCAGGCGCTGCAAACAGCTTCGACCAACTTCCGGTGGCACACCTGACTAGGACTCAAAGTTTAGCTTACAGTAGAAGTCAGCGCTCAGTCACATATCTGCTCATTTTATTAACAAAACTCACTCTACGGAGAGCTACGGGAAAATTTTATGGGACAAAAGGAATCCACCATGTCAAAACGCGCTCCGACGGTCAATTTCACTCCATAAAATGGCATTGAAGCTTCAGTGAGCCAGCTCATTGGACAAAGTTCACGGCTGTGGGTCGCTTCAAATCTCGCAAACAAATCTTGTAGGTCACCACCTACAGGATTTGGACGAGATTTGGTTCCGACCAACGAGATTTGGTCGCGACCTAGTCAGGTGTGCCACCGGAAGTTGGTCGAAGCATTTGCAGCGCCTGCCCCTGCTGAAAAAAAGATGCTGATATACAGCCATAAGAAACAAAGATTGGGCTTCTGCACTTTAAATTCTCCGAAGGAATATTCAAATCTGATTGGCTGCCAGGTGTTCCAGAAGAAGTTCCAACCACAATGTTCTATATGCGCTGGCTTCTTCAAAACAAACTTTTCCTTCATGATGTGGACAAAAAAAGCAGTAAGAGGTGACCTTTCTCTCTGAACTGATGCTTTATTTAACCTATTGTGACAATCAGCATTTATATCACTTTCCTTTGCCCTTGCAGTCAAGGTCTGCTGGCTCAATGCTCACGCATTGTGTTACCATGACAATGGGTTGCATTACGTATCTTGTTTAACTTGTCCTGTCCAGCAGCTGAGCAAACAGATGAGAGTTAAAGTTGTGTTAGAGTCAAAAACAAAGCTAGTTAGATGTAGTGTTTTTCTTTAAGGAGGAAAACTTTGTCAGCTTCGGTCTGACAGAGTTGACAAATCCAGCAATAACTGCTTCATGGCGTAATGATATACTCTTTTCTCATGGTAATGAAAGAGAATGGATTGCATTTTATATTTTTGTATCAAAGGCAAAGCTGTCAAAGAGTGAAGAAGTAGAAATAGACTTAATAGTCTCTATTAAAGAAAAGAGAAAAAAGCGACCGAGAGAAGAAGTTTACAAGCCAAGGAAAGAGAGACAAAGGAGGAGATTTCAAGATTTTAAAAAAGTACGGTAATACACATAAATGATATGAGACACAGAAGAAACACAGAAGGTATTGGAGAATGGTTCAGAGAACGTCCAGGAAGAAGAGGGCCAGTGAAATTGCAGTTTTTATGTTTATTGCAGATGAATAAAAAATATGTTCAAAAACCAAAAGAAGTTCTAACTTATTGATCTATTGGTTCCTCAATTTGTTTCAAAAAACATTTTATCATATGTCCGAAATGCAAATAACCTTTTGTCAACTCCATCAGATCATTATTAGCACTGTTGGATGTCAGATTTATGTTTTAGTATTATTTTGCAGAACAATTTTTTTTCATATTTGTTTAAGCAGTAAAGGATCATTGATTGAAATCGTTTTGTCATTTATTCATAAGGGTTATTTCTGTGTAGACACAAAAATAAATAGTTTGAAAATGCAATTTCTTTTAAATCTAAGTATTGCATTGCATATTAGGGTAGCTAAATGTGATTACAACATAAAGTAGGACTTGTTGGGCTATTATAATTATATAATTACATTCTCTGAGTGTGTCTGAGGAAGTTAACATGAATTAAGGTTAACATATTCATTTGTAAAGGTAAAGGTGTTTTGTCTGACTCTCAAGAGCCAGTGAGGGTATATGCATGTACACTACTCACAATAAATTAGGGATATTGTGAAAAACTTAGTATGTTCTAGATACAGTGTTTGTTTTCTAGGGAGGCAATTGTATTGGTATCATTAACTGCAACAGCTCCCCAAGAAATTTCTTGAATTTGACAAATTTTCTTTAAATAGAAAAAAAAATCTGCCCCCAAGACGTTCCCAGGCCAGCCAAAAAATGTAGCCTCTCCAGCATTACCTGGGTCTTCCCCGGGGCCTACACCTAGTGGGACGTGCCCGAAACACCTCCCCAGGATGGCATCCAGGCGAACCAGATGCCCGGGCCTCCTCAACTGGCTCCTCTCGATATGGAGGAGAAGCGGCTCTACTCCGAGCTCTCTCCGGGTAACCAAGCTTCTCACCCTATCTCTAAGGGAGCGCCCAGCCACCCTATGGAGGAAACTCATTTTGACATTCAAGTCAATTCAACTTTATTAATATAGCCCAGTATCATAGCCATAGCCGTCTCATTGGACTGACATGTTGTATTTGACCATGACTAAGAGTTCATGACCATAGGTGAGTATTGGAACAAAGATCTACCGATAAGATGAAAGACCTCTTTTTTGGCTCAGCTCTCTCTTCATCACAACGGACTGGTACAGTGACCGCATAACGATGGACACCGCACCAATTCGCCTGTCGATCTCATGCTCTGATCTTCCCCCACTCGTGAACAAGACCCAAAGATACTTCCCTTCTCTTCCACCCACACAGAAAGGGCAAGACCCATGGCCTCAGACTTAGCAGTGCTGACTCATCCCAGCCACCTCACACTCAGACACAAACCACACCAATGCCAGGAGTTCCTGGCTCCAGGGAACAAGCCCTCAGCCCACAGGACACCACAGGTGACATGTTCAAATGCCGTCTCCAAATCCATAAAGCAAATGGACTGGATGAGCAAACTCTCAGAAACCCTCCAGCACCCTAAAGAGGGTGAAGAGCTGGTCCAAAGTTCCATAATCATCTTTGAAACCGCACTGTTGGTCCTGGATCTGAGACTTGACTATCGGACAGACAGTCCACCCTAGTGCCCTGGCATAAGACTTTCCCAGGAAAGCTGAGGTTTAAGACGGACAACCCATAAAGACAGAGACTCAGGTGCAGGAGAAACATTTTTTGAAAAATGTTTCAAGAAATGGCAGAGATTTTAAAAGGGTGAATGTTCAGCACCTGGCAGGATGAGGAAAGTGATCAGCTTGGTGAGGTGAATTCAACAATCTAAAATGGTAATTCAGGTCAGTAAACTAATGTCATATAACTTGATAATTCCACAGGCAGATCCAGGTGCAAATGCAGAAACAGGGTCAGCTGCAAGGAGGCAACAATGCATACAGCGCGTCCCAAACTATTATGCAAATGAGATTTTTCTATTATTTTTCTAAATACTCAATGCAAATGATTCAGCATATTTTCAAGTCATTAACCATTAGAGTATATATTAAATGTAATTGAACAAAACTCCTAAAAATAACAAACTTTGAATAAAAATATAAGTAGAGGCTTTAAGAATCAACATGTTTTCAGTGTGGTGTCTTAAGCCGCAGTTTGTGTTCTTGTCATTAATGTATTTTATGAATGTTTTACAGCACGGAGAAGAAAGCTTGGCTCTGCTTGGATCTTTGAACAACTCCAACTCAACAAGGGGAGAATGATTTACACAACATACTTCACAAAAATGATGTTCAGCTCCGTGCACGGTGCTCGGCTGTAAAATCTTATTGGCTTGTTTTAGAGGTGCTGCTTTTCACCAGAGCAAATGCTGCGGCAGATTCAGGGCTCATAGGGCTTAGCTTCAGACGAACATTGAGAATGTGTTTGTACCGAGACACAAAGTGAATTTGACTTAAACATTTTCTTTCTTTTGTTTCAAAGAAAGTGAAATAGAGTTAATATTTCCAAATGATACTTTTGTCGGCAGGTTCACAATCGCACAATCACAATTGTTTTGATTTAGGCAGCTGCGCTGCACAACGTGCAAGTGAGATTGCACCAGCCCACCTGACCTCTTAGCCAATCATGCTCTCGAATGTTACTATTTCACACCTGCGTTACACAGAAGCAACTTGTCTTATGGATGTGAAGTGCTCGGAAAAAAAGTAGTGTTTGAGGCTAAATAGACCACATGTGAAGTGAGGTGCCTTGATTAATACAAATTATAATAGAGCTGTAGCGAGGATAAAAGTAATTTGTTAGATTACTCCTTCACTTAACTTATAACGCCATTAGGAACACAGTTATACTTCAACTGCACTACTTCCAACACTGGCCACATTAGCATGATTAGCATCTTTAGCAATTTGTTTTCGGAGACAGTTGATGATGTCAAACGCTATGCTAGCAATGGTAGCTACAGTAGTAATGCAGTTAGCATTATTAACATTACTGTCATTGTTAGGAAAAATAACATTTTTTCAAGGGGAAAGAAGTGGCTGCTTAGCCAATGACAGCGGAAGGATGTGGTTTTTGGGCGGCGAAGGCAGGGTTGGGTAGCACCTGTGGGCTATACAACACCACTCACAGCTTTAATGTGCCATTGTTTAAGTGCCACCTCGCTAGTGTATAACAGCCTGTTGTACGCATCCGTTCTTATTCGCACTGATGGCACCCGTTAAGAGGAGAACTTTAAGAGCAAACACAAAGTAAATTGCCCCTTCCTTGTTAATTATTTATTTTCTTTAACCTGGAACACTGTGCTTCAAAGAATCTTAAAATATATTTTCCTTTATAGCATCCTTTTTTTGTTGCTGAGGATTTTCTTCTGATGGAATATTTGTCTTGGTGGAGTTAAAGAAAAAAACAAACTTGTTTTTTTGTCAGCAAATTAGTAATATAAGTAAACAACTTGAAAACAATGGCAGTACTTGTTGAGCTAATGCCTTTTCGTTGCTTTGGGTTTTTTCATCGGTTTGTTCAACTGGATGTTTGGTGTGGGCCGTGTAGTTTTAAAGTCTCTTTATGACTTTTGCCGCTCAGGAGCTAAATTTTATTTCCCTTTAAATGATTGTTCATCAACATTTAAAGCAACGCTCTTTGTTTCTGATTGTGTGACGCACACTTAACAATAGAGTGTAAACACAAAGCTATCTAAGAAAGCAGCCACATAAAATAATGATCAATCAATGCTGCACACAGACGTAGACCTAACAGTAAGTGTGACAGGGATGAAGCAGAGGGTGTGCATGATTTAGTAGGTGCACTGCCAAGAGGGATCCTACAGATGCTGAGTCAATAAAACTATCAAGTCGCAGGAATAAATTGAGTGAGGAGCTTGAGGCTTTATGCTTCCTGCTGTTGCTCTCTCTGCATTGAAACAGTAATGAAGGCAATGTAGGCGATAATAAAGAACAAAAAAAGGAAAGAGAAAAATTTAAAAAACTTATTTTTAAACAATTTTAAAATAAACTGCTTAAAAAAACAATGGACAAACTACAAAAAAGCGAATTTTGTTTGCCAAATTCTAAAGGAATAGTTTAAAAAAATTACACGAAGATACAATTTGAAACTAAAAGATAATTTTAAAAAACCCTGATCTTTATTGCTGACTTAATGGGGTTTGTTTAATTATGGGAATCAGAAAATAGGTGATTTTTTTTGTATCTCTTGGGAAAAGCACAAGACTGCCATTTTGAGCACCTTTTTTCTTGCTCGCATTGCTTTTTCGTCAAATCTTTCTTGTTTACTTCAAAGTTCAGTCCATTTAAATCATGTTTATTGTTCATATGTCTCTCCACCCTCAAACGTCAGTCCCTGCCAGCATGTCATGCATTAGTAGTCTGGTGTAGCTGCTCCATATGCCACTAGCTTACAAGCAAATAGCAGGAGACACTTGGCTAAGCTGAATGGAAAATAAATGGCTGTTTGGAAACGAGACGCAGACACAGAAATCAATCACACACAGTTGCATGAACAGCACAGCTGCAGTGGGAGACGAAGTGTGAAAATGTGTTGGATGAAAAAGAGTTTGTGTTAGAGACAGGATGCCAGTCAGCTTGTGGACTAGCATCTGTACTAAGCTATGTGCAAGGTTGGCATTATATATGGCAGCTGAAAGGTGTTTTCTAAAAATCCTGCAGCAACCTGCTGATAAAGTGTGCATGCTGAATGAACCATGTGCTTTGATTCTTCTCACCTCTTATGTGTCCATAACTGATGACAAATCAGCATCTCTCCTAATTCTCTCATGTCTTTACAAAAACTAAGGCTGAATCCAAATTCATTCCCTACCCCTATGACTCCTCTCTATTGCTTCAATTGTAGTGGTTTTTTTTTTGGCTTTAGCAGGGTCTGAACCCAGAACCCCTTTTGTAGGGTTTTATGGCTGGTTATCCCTGCACTGGTAGGGTGATCAGCGTTGAGTTTGTGACACAGAGGAGAAGTGTATTTCTTCAAGAAAGTGTGCTCTGAAGCACAAAAATGTACATCTAAATGTAAGTAATGACTTTTTTGTTTTTGCGTGACTTTTGAAAAGTTATGAAACTGATGTCGTTATGTATTTTCTAAGCATGGGCAGCTATGCACTAACGTAGATGACCAGAATAGACTAGATCTTTATTTGTCATTGTCACAGCTACTATGAAATTAAAAGTGCTTCTTGGTCTGTGCAACACTCACACCTTAAACGACCCACTGCAAAAAACTTACATCTAAAGGGATAAATAGTACATAAAAACACATACAGAGTGCATAAGTGCAATTTTTTTCCATATCGCTCTGCTTGTAGGGCTAAATGTAGGGGTAGGAAATGAATTTGAATTCAGCCTAAGAATGTGCCAGATTGATCAATACAGTTCCTATTAATTTGAATCATTCATTCACTCGTACAAACAACTTGAAGTAACTCAAGGATACTATGCAAAAACTAACAGCAGGAAATAAAAGTACAGAAGTAAACAAACAGTATAAAACAGATACGAAAAGCACATCATTATAAAACAGCATAAAACGGTTTTAAAAATAAAGGTACCCGTGAGAGTTGGACTGAGCAAACTGATCTAAAAAATAGGATTTTGAGTTGGACTTTGAGTTGGAAAATGACAAAGACTCGATTTTGTGGTGGGAGAGCATTCCAGTTTTCCAGACTCTGAGAGCAGTGGCTGAAGGCTCTGCCCCTGAGGGGGCTGAACCAAGCAGAAGGAACCATAGGATAGTGGAGGAAAAACTTTCAAGAGAACACAAGGGAATAGAGATGTGAAAATCAGATATGTGGATGGTAGTACAGTAAAGTTACATAGCAGAAGCTTGAATTTTGCACAGGAAGTAACTGAAGAGCATCTGGAACTGACGGAGTGGAGGTGAGTGAACGGAGGGATGCCAGAAAAGTGGGTGTGAGGAATACCAATGAAAAAGTGACTATGGACTAGGACAGAGTGAGAAATCGCTTCAAACATAGTACTCAGGTTAAGGAGTACGAGCGTGGTGGAGTCAGTTCCCAAGAGGAAATCATCAGGTCAAGTTAGATTGATCTTATATGGAATTCATGGGCGGCAGTGGTGCAGGGGAAAGGGCAGTCGGCCTGTGATCAAAGGATTGCAGGTTCAATTCCTGCCTTGCCTGCCCATGTCTTAAAGTGTCCTTGGGAACCCCACATTGCCTCTGATGGAAGGTTGGCACCAGTGTTCAGCAGCAGAGCCATCGCGTGTGTGTGTGTGTGAATGGGTCTGTGACTGTAAAGTGCTTTGGGCCTTCAACGAAGGTCAAAAAGCGCTATACAAGTATACACCATTTATATCTCTGCCATTTTCCAATAAAATCTCCAACACTTGATCTCTTATCTCTTATGCTTATTGTAGAGTAGTTCATCTACGCCTTGTTCAGGTCTGCAATTTTGCCCCTGGTATCCGTCAACAGCTCTTTGGTCACGGTGGAGGGGTTGCAGTCTGACTGCTTAAGGATATGGGCAGATGTCTTTTATGCAGCTAATGAGTTCACACAGGTGTTACCATTTGAGATGATCACAGGTAGACATATGACCCTTCCCCTACATCTTCTCCACCATCCAGGAGAGGCTAGTGTGGCAACAGCTTACACAGCACATCGGTACACGGCTGACTTTCATAAACACCTGAAGGCTATTCAAAGGTACACTGACAAAACAAAGTCCTAATTTGTCCAGCCAATGGGACAGATCACCCTGAAAAATGGCCCACAAACTCCTTCCTCGCTATATATACCGACTTTGATTTATACAACTAAAAAGTAAATGTATTATTTTATTAGAATGATTGGTTTTCAAGACACACATTTTTTAGAACCAACACATTCTTCTTTCTTACAAAGCATGAATAAAAAATATGAATTACTAAAATAATAATAAAAAAATCTTTAATGTGATCAGAATTTTCAGCAAAAAGGAATCTAAACTGCAAATATGAGAGAATATTTGAAACATGAGAGAGAATTGGAGTCGGAGCAAGGAGAGAGAATAGACTGATACATAGGACAGAGAGAAGTTTACACATAAAGCTGCCATACTCATGCTCTCACTTTGTTTTTCTCGCTGACAATTTTTTTATTAATGACCTAATTTAAAAAAAAATGAGTCTTTTATCATTTGAAATTTACAATCAAGGTTTATTCCAGCAGCTGATGAGACACTCAAAAAGACAAACTGTATCAAACAACTTTCTTTTTGTCACCTTAATGGAAATATCACGTAGAGATTTTGTTACATCTGCAAATATGGCTTTAATTTAAAAGCCATTTTTTGCCAGAGTGTGTGGTGAAATGACTCACTCACCCAGTGGGGGGCAGTGCGTGATCAGAATGTCTGTGTTGTCTGGTATCTGGTTCCACTTGTCCAGAAGAGCCTGACCTCTTGGAAGGTTGAAGCCCCAGCCGTAGTACCATGGTTGCCTGCAGACACACCAAACACATCTGACGTTTTAGTCAACACCTTCTCACAATCACACAGTATAACATCTGGACACAGAATTGATCTGTGGTTGTCTCCCTGTGCCTTCTTGTTGATGTTAGCATAAAATACAACATGGGGTGTAATTGCTGAAAATGGAACACTGACGGCAATGTATTTCACACACATAACATTAAGGGAATTTGAATGGAATAAAACAGGCATTTTTTAATGCCAACTCTTTATAAAATTCCACTGTAACTGGGAGGATAAACAGCTTTTACAAAAATAAACTGATTCTTATTTTACTTTTGCAAGCAACATGGCAACTAAAAAGCATCTGAAGATGTAAGTGATGTTTTATTGCAGTTATGCAGCAGGCAGCCATGTGTAACACAGATTTAAGAATACAACAGAAAAACTACAGCAAAAGGACAGATTAGGTAGATTTAAAAGATAGATAAAAAAACATAAAGAAAACAAAAACCTTATATGTACTGACAGCAGATTAAACAGGAGGCACAACAATAAAGAATGGCGTTAAAGAAGGAGCATTAAAAGCTCAATGAGCAAAACTAATCTCAGGGGGACAACGCAATCCTAAATCTGGAATGCTTGTTAACTATTAGTCAAAAGTAGTGATAAAAATGTAAAATGTATTTTTCTTTAGGGTCATGAAATACAGCTAGAAAATCAGTTTTTTTATTAACTAAAAGTAAGGATTTTTTAATGTATCTATCTGGGATTTTGAGGGAACATTGCTTGTGCAAAACATATAACATCCAAGAGAAAATGAGAACATTTTAATAAAGGCACAAGTAAATAAATAGAATTAAAAACTATTTTCTCATTTCTTTTTTCCCCTCATTTTAAGCATCTTGGAATGTTTTGGGTCACAAAGCACAAGTCAGAATGTCTGTCTTCAAACAGAACTCTAAACATTACCTCAATATTACTTTAAATAAGTACATCTTTTGTGGGGTTAAATAGTGAAAGGGACATAGTGCTTTTCTAGCTTTTTCAAAGGCCCAAAGCTCGTTCTGGTTCAGTCCCTCTCCCTCCCTCACACACACACTCACATGCACATCCAAACACACAGAAATGAAATAATTCCTTACAGCTTTGTTTAATTGTCTTAGAATGTCAAAAACGGCAGTGCAGTGATATGGACTGTTGTCTTTTTTCCCAAACATTTAAATCAATTATCTAAACTATAGAGGAAAACGATAAACGTACTCTCCCTGATCATAGTCGTTGATGAAACAGTCAGTGACAAGATCACGAAAGAAAAGAGAATAAATGAAAAAAAAAACAAAGGGAGGAGGAGGAAAGTCTCTAGGAGTGGAGCTCTTTCTCCCGTGCAGATGACTCAACCGTGAGTGATAGAGAAGAAATTAACATGTCACTTACAATCTGTACTCCGATCCATCTTCTTCTAGTGCACACACAACACACGTACGCAATCGCGGGTGACAACTTCTGTCATCACCACTGACGTTAAACTCACATTTTATAAATTGCTGAGTTCAGTCAGTTGAAAGGCCAGCTTTATCACTGGAGTGAACTTTTGCTGAGAATTTTTCAAAAATAGTTTCCAGTGTGTGGAAAACAACAATCCTGACAGGCCTTGGGATTGTATGTGAAACTGTTTAACACATGGGCTGCACCGATCAGAAACATGGTCAACCTCTACTTGCTGCATAATTAAAAAAGCTAAAAAGAGTGACAAGAGTCAAAAAAAGGAGATCATAGAAGTGACTTACACCATGTTGATCATGAATTCTGCACATTTTCAAACACAGATTGTCTTGAGATCAGAGATTAAATTAATGGAAGATTTATAGAATAACAACAAAACACATTTTCTAAACTTTCAAGTGGAAAAATGAAATTTTTGTTCACAAAATCCCGTCTTTTTGTTCAAAATTGCTGCTCTGAATGACAGCTGCTCTGTTAACAGTGTCAACAACATTGATACAAATGCATATTCAGATTGTAGATGCAGATTCTTACTTATACGATGTATTTTTTTAATGAATTATGTAACCTAACAGTCCTGGGGGGCTGTAATGGGCCCGATGATGCTGAGTTTGGCTTGAGGGCCAGACATGGAACATGTCTTATATAAAATAATATGTCAGAATTGTGTCATGTCAATTGTTGTATTTAAACAGGCATAAGTTGAACTTTAAGAACAGAATAATGTGACAAATAAAATACAGAACATTTCATTTAGAAATATTTTCAAATTGTTACCATGGCAAAGCTATCATGCAGTAACTTGATAACTTAAGGATGTTTGGGCTGCTGTAGGCAAATAGTATATTTGGTTAGGTGAAAGAAAGGTGACACAGCAAAAAGCAACTAAAAGACCAGGTCTAGCTCAGGTTTGGTTTAGGGATTTTGATTAAACAGGTTTAGATATTTGTCATCTACATTCCTTTAGATGCTTAAAATATTAGGCATCACTTCTTTTTCTACTCTTCTTGTCCATGAATCTTGAGCCTACCTTTTTCACAAACAATGATCCAGATGCAGATTGATGAATTTAAACATTTTTATCACAAAACCTTTTTTAGTCAGTTGAGTCACTAGCTGTGTTTCCGTTGACTATGAAATTGAGCAAACTGCATTTGCGATAACATGTTGGCCTCATGGAAACATGAAACTTTAGAAATTCTCACATTTATCCTAAAAGCGTTTTTGCGCTTAGATGAGGTGATGTTTGAGGCATACTGAAATGGACATATTTTGCGAAACTGCAATGGAAATGCTTTTTTACAGTTAACGAGTCACATGACCTACAACCTTGGGCACTGCACAGAGGTACCACCAGAGGTCCCACACAATCACACAGCACATCAAAAGTTGAGCGTGTCATGCGGAATGGTTGGCTCCACAGCTCCTCTGTAAAATTACCAACTATGATTTCCTAAAATTGCTTCATCTTTAGTCGCTCCCACGTGTACGGAGCTCGCCGCGCCATGGCCTGAATAAGATGCTGATGTCTCATTTGAGAGATGATGATGAGCGCTAGTGCTGTGATAGAAATCTGAATGTATTCTTATCTTGTTATCAAATAGAAAAAGGGTCCAACTGCTTACTTGTTAGAACGTTTATTTTTTAATACAGCTGAACAGGCTTCTTACATGCATCTCTTTAGCCTACACGGCACGCACCTGGCACTGCTGTGACATCATCCAAATGCACCCTTGTAGTTCTTTAACAGAATCAACTGAAAACAATACCATAACACTACATACTGAATGTAAATGCTGTAAATCCGGGGTCCCCGAACTACGGCCCCTGGGCCGGATCCAGCCTACCCTTCACACCTGGCCCGGCCCCTCGAACAAAATCAGAGACGCATTATTACTTTTTTTTTTTTTTTTTAATCTGGCCACACGATCGAGACCCACATACAGCGTTACTTTTTATTCACCCTTCTGCAGTCTGTGCCCCTATCTGAACATCCCCCAGATCCCTGTCAAATAGAGCAGATTGAAGTGCTCTCTTTCCACACCGCAGTTCACCTTTTGTGGTCTGAGTGAATATGCTGCTGCTTTTTCTTTTTTAAACAACATATCATGTTCTGTGTCCTGATTGGCTGGAGACCTTGTCAATCAATCTCCTCCGTGCTGCGTCTCCTGTACAGCTCTCCATGTTGTCATACATCTTTCATTGCAATCAGATCTTTGTTTTTATTCTTTAAAACTGGACTTCTTGTTCTATTAAGTTTTGAACTTTGAAAGTGTCAAAATAATTCATGTTTCTCTGAGAAACTTGTAAAGTGTGTTTTACGTCTATAATCCTAAATTGCAGATTTCACCTTCACGAGTTATTTTTAGAACGTACCTCCAGCAAAAAATGAGGGAACACTGCACTGGTGAAAAGATAATGCGACACATATGTCCAACAGAAGACAAAAGAAGTCGACTTTTGAATTCTTTGCCCCATTCGTTCAGGACACAGCGCAGCTGCTCATTTTTATTTAGTGTCGTGAATTCTCGCTTGCTTTTTTTCCTCTTCAATCCGCACGTGACGGATCAATACGTGTTAGCGCAGAGCCATCATACAGTCCAAGAGCCAAGCGTGTGCGGTGGGGGTGGGCTCAAAGCTCCTCACTGTTCTGCGGAAAGATGGTTAAAGTGCCATGTGGAACAACGACAAACAATATCAACACAAAAATGTAAAGAAATGAGTGACACTGGAACATTTGGAACCATTTCACTGTTAATGACAATAAAAAAGACAGAATTTAGAGTCTGCAAGAAAAGAATCTTAAACAGAAATGACTCCATAACCGACCTGTGCAGACACCTGAGAACATCCATCCATCCATCCATCCATCCATCCATCCATCCATCCATCCAT
>BSAI01000131.1:580417-603548 GCA_036245035.1 Adrianichthys oophorus
ATCCATCCATCCATCCATCCATCCATCCATCCATCCATCCATCCATCTTCTTCCGCTTATCCGGGACCGGGTCGCGGGGGCAGCAGTCTAAGTAAAGATGCCCAGACTTCCCGCTCCCCGGCCACTTCCTCCAGCTCCTCTGGGGGGACCCCGAGTCGTTCCCAGGCCAGCCGAGAGACGTCGTCTCTCCAGCGAGTCCTGGGTCTTCCCCGGGGCCTCCTCCCAGTGGGACATGCCCGGAACACCTCCCCAGGGAGGCGTCCAGGGGGCATCCAAACTAAATGCCCGAGCCACCTCAACTGGCTCCTCTGGATATGGAGGAGAAGCGGCTCTACTCCGAGCTCCTCCGTGGTGACCGAGCTTCTCACCCTATCTCTAAGTGAGCGCCCAGCCACCCTACGGAGGAAGCTCATTTCAGCCGCCTGGATCCGGGACCTTGAGAACAACCTTCTCTAAAACAGGACAGATCATCACTGACAGAAGAAACCAGATCAGCTTCACAAAGCTGAGACATTTGCTATTTCTAAATAACTATTTTTATCGTAATTACAAACCTTCTCTTTTTCTTCAGTTTGTTTTGCACATTTTCATTTGTGTTTTGGGTTGTTTTACTTTTAAATTGAATAGTAAATAATTGTTTTTTGTTTCATCATTTATTTTGTGCATTTTATCTGAAAGGAAAAATAAAAGTACAAAGCCTACATATTTTACTCTTACATACATAAACACATTGTTTACATCAGTTATTCATTTTGAGCATAATTTTTACAGTTATTGATAACAAATTTTTAAAAAAGCAAAATGACCCTTCAGAGCCTCTTGGGAGCTAAAACAGTCAGATCACTAAGAAGATCCAGACTTGCCATCACTATTGTGAAGCTAGCACAAACTTTGAGATGTGCGAGGAGCTGCAGCCCTTCAGAGGATTACCTGTTTATTGGTTTAATTTTTGAAAGGTTTCAGAATTATTTTTTTCTGTGAAGATTACAGAAATGAATGATTAAAATGTGGTTATGTTTGGCTTTCTGGAAAAAACATAAATGTTTACAGTTAGGCACACTCTGTCATTGTTACACTTTTTCTTTTAGCCTACAAACTGATCCCGCCCCCACATCAGAGAAGAAAAAAGTTATGTGGCCCTCAAAAGAGAAAGTTTGGGGACCTCTGGTTTAGGGCTTACTGCCCCAAGTGCTCTGATTACCACAGGCACCACTGTCATCTTCACCATCCAAGCTCTCTCCAGATTTTCTCTTGGTCCCCAGTCTCCGGTAAACGTGGGGTCAAACAGATGTTTGGTACTTTAGACGCCGATCTGTATCATTGGCCGGGCTCGTTTAAGACCCCCTCCCTCCCCGGTGCACAGCACGGGGAGGGAGGGGGTACACAGAGAATGGCACAAGCAGATATTGAGAAGATGGAAGAAAAGGAGCAACAAGCAAACGGTTTTCATGGTGGAGGTGCAAAGAACGTGAGTGAAGAGGAGTGAAAAGGACTGGTTTGAACATGGATTATTGAGCAAAGACAGAAAGGTGTGCGTGTCTCCAGCAAAATGATCGGCATGAAAGCAGGGGATTTTTGATACAGAGATGGATGACTCTGAATGATGAAAAGAAAACGTTCACAGCCAGTGCTAATCAGAACAATGTTCTCATCATTTCAAGAAATCCTGAAATGTTCATCTGGTCTTGTTTTCTGCATTTACTGACCAATTTTCAAGATGCAAGTTTTCCGACAAAATGAAAATAAATAAATACAATAAAAATGATAGTTGATCCTTTTCCTTCCTCTCCTTTCCCCTTTTTCAGTGTCATTCAAACTCTGGCAATTAGCAGTTGACTTTTGATCTGCTCCCCGCTCTGGTCTTTTTCCCTGAATCAACAATCTCATCCCTGCTGTGCTGTTCTTCATCCAGAGGAATGGCATCATCTAAACTCGCTGGCAACGGTGCTTGGCTCTCCAAGGCTTGCATCACTGATGTCTTGAAGCTTATCCTCATTCATCCCTCTCAATTTCCCCAGTTTCATCAATAGTGTTATTTTTCATTTTTTCTTGCCATTTGCCATCCTTTTGGTCATTATTTTCAATTTTTTTTCCAAAGGATTGTTTTAAATTGTGCATAACCATGTTAGCGTTCCCTCTGTCCTGCAGCTGTCTGGTCAAAGGTTCTGGCTTTTCTCTTGCTAAACTAAAATCCACTTTAGGTGTTTTAGCATTCCCTATTTTCTCCCTTTTATCCAGATAAGGGATGTAACAAAACTTTCAGATACCGGCAAATACGGTAGAACCAGGCAGAGTAATGTAGCTTAGCTGACAGACTCACACAGGAAGATAACACGAGCTAAAACTGGATTCAAGAGGTAATAATAGACCAAAAAAATCCACAAAATGACATGGAATAGCTAGTGATAGGAATAGCCATAAAGAGACAAATGTAACAAATGATGAATCTGCCAGCAGACATTGTTCAACTAGGGATGGGAAAACCGAGTCATTTAAAGGATTAAAACTGACAACAATGGGTTAAAACCATGCATGAAGAGATCCAGTTATTAAAACAAAACAAAACGTTTACTGTAAAAGAAAAACAAGTAGTGGAAGGAAAGTTAGTTTATTCTGTTTAGAGATACATTGAGTGTAATGTAAATGCCTTGCAATACTTGCTGTAAAAGAATACAGCCAAAAGTTGAAGAAAATGAAGTACTGGTGAAGTTTTCCCTCCGCCAAGCCACTTCAGCGACTACTTTTACCAACAAAAGTTACTATTCACATGGGAATTTCTAAATACATGCGGCCAGTGCTGACCTTTTTTCTTGGCCCCTGATTCAGAGGAAGGGTTAGTTAGGGTAAGGGTAATCCACAAAATGGTGACACCAGATACACCAGAGTGCAGCTGTGTCTGCAGCTCACCACTCCCCCAGGGGAGGGAACACTAGTGGAGAACAAATTTCATTCACCTACTGTAGGTGCATGAAAGCTAATTGGACTTTAACTTAATACTAAATACTAACTTTGGACTAAATACGAGTGACCAACAACAAAATGTAGCTTTGGACATATTTAAAATACAAACGGGCAATACAGTAATATGCATCCTGGGGACAAGGATTACGTGTGGCCAGCATGAATGTCCATCAGTTTTTGCTGGGCGCACATAAATAATGTGCAAAAAACATCAACCTTTACAAAAAGCAGCAGAGCTGGTAGAGCCTTCTGTCAGTTCTGCTCCTGGTTTAGTTTGATGGTTTTTTTTGTTTTTAATCAGGTGGCACACTATGTCTGCTTTAATGGTCTTTGATCACCAAGCAATGCTACAATTTGAGCAGAAATGAATTTCTAATCAGACTTTTTGATATGAAGTTCTATATTCTTAACTGCTTCTCTCTGGCGTAGCTGTTTAGCCGAGTCGCATCCCGCCCAGCTGTCAGTGAGGAAAGCGTCCAAGGAGACGAGGAAAGCAAAGTGGGGTTCTACTGAGGATTAAGGCCCTTCGGGGATCCTCCGAAAATAATCCTTCTTCTTTGCACTAGATCCTATCAGTTGTTACTGAGGCAGCAGTGGACCAGGCTCACCTCAGTGGTCCTCTGTCTCCGTTGGCGTCAAATCTCCAAAAGGGGTGTGGAACACGAGACTCATCATCTTAGTCGGGCCTCATTTTCCACCATGGATCAGGTGTTTGTGAGATTAGCTCTCATTAATGCCACATCTTTTACAAACAAAAGAATCAGTCTGAACGACTTTTTTGCATCCTGACAGCTGGATTTTATGTTCCTGACAGAGACGTGGCTTCAGGCCGGTGACTTCACATCATTCTCAGAACTTCTTCCTGCTGGCTGTAGATTCCTCAGCTCTCCTCGAGCTACAGGAAGAGGTGTAGGGGTTGCTGTTGTTTTCAGACCACACCTCTCGTGTTGGCAGCTTCCAGCAGATAGTTTCACCAGCTTGGAGGTTCCGCTTTTGGAAATTAAATGTGAATCTCCAGTTCTGCGCCCAAGTTCAATGAGGACTTTCTTCAGGACTTAGCAAATATTTTGTCTGAGATCATTCTAAAGTATGATCGAATTTTGATTGTTGGCTCTTTTAATATTGATGTGTGTCCTGAGACCAAGCCACTAACAAAAGACTTTCTGGACTTGGTCAGCTTTTTTGAGATGGAGCAGTCAGTTAGGGGCTCAACACATGAGAACAGACACATTGTTGATCTGGTTTTACCTCTGGGCTTACATGGAGATATCAATGAGATTGTTGATGCTTGTTTTTCTGATGAACTTGCCTGTTTTATTTGAGTTTGATCTCATGTGTCTCTGCGCGCCATCTGAATAACGGCAAGACAGTGTAGCAGTTTTCAGCGGCTTTCTAAGCCTCTGAGCTTCCCTTTTTGTATGTCCAACATGGAAATGTTGATCAGCTCCTGAAGGATTTTAACTCTTCATACTGATATTTTAGATGTTATTGCTCTTTTTAAAGCTAACCGCTGTAAACCGTAACCGGAGCCTTTGATCATTGAACACACTTGCGAGCTCAGACGCTTTTGCCATCGCGCTGAGAGTAAATGGAAAAATGACAGGCTTCATGTCTCATTAGAATTATTTATTAATTAGAAGATTATTTTAAATTCTATAAAATATATTTTAAGTCCTTGTAATTTCTCCTGCCTGACTCCTGTTTTACTTTATGCATATTTTTCAAAGTTTTTTATTGACAAAGTTAGAGCTATCAGGTTTTACCCTCTCCTTGCATCCCTCTCGGTGTGTGCCAGCTGCTTTCAAACATGTTGTTTTATTGTACTTTTGTTTAGTGATTGTATTATGGCCCGCAGCAGCAGTCCTTGACTGCAAGGACCATATTGTTTTCGCAGTTAGAAAAATTTCTGAGCCTTTGAGTCCAAATTAGACCCTCGCCACCTGTGCAAAAAGTAAAAAAAATTAGCACACACCTAGGGAAAACTTAAAATGAATTTTCGGCAAAGTGACACACACACACACACACACACACACACCCAGGACGATGACATCACAGTGAGCGAAACAGTAAAAAAAATGAATGAGCTGAAAATCACTTATGGAGCCAAAAAACGTTTTTATTAAATTCACAAACAAAACCAAAACACACTTGTTAGCAATATTAATATTTGAAATTATTATGGGATATCACACATGACCCACGGCTTGGCAGCCATTTTGTAGAAAAGTGTGACATTTGCCGATTTACAAGCTTTTCCACAACATGGGAAAACAACACTTTGGTTCTTCCGATTTTCGTGAGATTGCTGCTAGCCGGAACCTACAGCCACCACAGAAGTTTCTTTGAGCTTTGACCTTGGAAAGAGGTTGCAATCTTAGATTAAAAAAAAAAAAAAAAAAAAAAACACCTTTAGTACAAGCTACAAACGAAAACTCATCCTAGGGATTTTTATTGAACGGCTTGTAACCTGTAACTAGCTTGCACATGTTTTATTGGAATGTCGTAAAAGAAGGTATCCCAAGTTCGGTAGCTGAAGCTGAATGTAACAATATAATAAACTATGTGACAATGTTAAAATTGTGGCCGCGGTAAACAAAAAAATGTTGACAAAAAAACTGCTGACTCTGCACAAAAAACCCCCAAAACAACTTGGAATCCACAAACCGAACCTAGATACATTTGTCGGGGTCTTCCAAGCAAAGTTTTTCAAATTATCATGGGATGGGACGATCTACGGCTTGGCACAATTTTGTTTTCAATCTGAGATTTGGCGATTTTCAAGTACGTGAAAACTGAGCTTCTGTTTTAACGAATGCACACACATGGCAAGTCTACAACGACCCCTAGAGTTTTGTTGACCTTTGACCTAAGGATGAGGCCGCTATCTTTAATATTTAAAAAAGCACCTTTAGTACAAGCTACAAACAAAAACTCATCCTGGGGATTTTATCGATCATCTTGTAACTTCTCTAGCATCAATGGGAAGGTACTGCTGAAAAAATGTTGGAATTAGAAGTTGTAGAATATGAATAACGTGCACGTGGCGAGCTCACCACTGCTATGATCTTAGCTAGCTCACATATGTTTCATGGAATGTCATAAAAAGGGTATCCACGAGTTTGGTAGCTCAAGCTTAACGTGATAATGTAACATTTGATATGACTATGTTAAAACTGTGGCCAGGGTAAACAAAAAAAACTGTTGTTTTACCTGTTGTAAAAAACCTACTGACTCAGCAAAAACATATTTTTGCGAAAATGTTGGAATCCACTAACAAAAACAACATATCAGGGATATCCAAAGGAAGTTTTGAAATTATTGTGGTATGCCCAAATAACCTACAGTTTGGCTGCCCTTTTGTTTTTAAATATGAGATTTGGAGAATTTCAAGAACAGGAAAACGGCCTTTTGTTTTGGCGATTTTAATGAAATTTCCCACACAGGCCGCTATTTTAAGTCTACAACGACCCCTGAAGTTTCATTGATCTTTGATTTTGGGAAGAGGCCGCCATCTTGAACTAAAAAAAAACACTTTTACTACCAGCTAAAACCAAAATTTATCTCCAGGGTTTTTTTATTTTACGATCGTCTCCTAACTTCTAGTGCATCATTCGGAAGCAATTTGGAAGAAATTGGTACCATTACTACTTGTAAATTTTAAATGGCGTGTGCGTGGCGAGCTCGCAAAAGTGACATACTCTTAATACCCATTTTTTGACGAAACAACGTGAAAATTTATGTTGAGACCTGAATAGAGCTGGATAAAATATTATGACAGGATAAGAAGATATTAGGAATGTGGGCGTGGCTAGGAAAGTCAAAAGTTTACTTTTACCGATTCTTATGAAACTTATTTCGATCAGTTTGGTATGACCAGGCGACCAAAACATAAAATGGTTGCTGTTGAGATAAAACCGGCAGAAAAGCGTTAAAAGTTAATGGGGGCTCAGGTGTGGTTGTGGCTACTTTGCAAGGGTGGTCAGATAAATGGCAGGCTGCAAGGTTGCGAGCGGCATTGGATGGCTCGCAGGTGCTACTTGTCTCCTTCGCCACCTGCCTCTATGCGCCACCGCCGCTCACAGCTTTAATTTATATTTGAATTTATGTTCAGCACTTTGGTTGCTTTTGCTTTTATAGTGCTCTAGAAATAAATTGATTGATTATTACTTCAGTCTAATGGATGTATAAAAATACCACAAAAACTATTCTCAACAAGGTTCAAAGTGCACAACTTACCCCAGTTTTAATTACACGAGATGTAATTTCATAAAAGATGACGTAGAGACAGTGAGAAATCGTATGTAATGATGTCTGACCTAAGTTTTGTGGTAAGCAAATTGTCACAATTGTTTGGTGAGCCAACAGAAGTGCAAAGGGTAACAGTTAAGCACGTGTTAGGACATGTCAGATGAACTGTAAAAACGGGGCTGTGAGAAGAAACAGAAGTAAGAAGCTTCGTCCAGCAGCCTATAGAACTGCAGACTGTGCATCCAGATGCCGCATTACTACTTTGTGAGCCTCAGTAAGAACTGTTCTCTAGTTATTTTGATGCATAATATATGGTGGAGTATATGGTTCAAGCACAATGCAAGAGAACGTAGATTTAAAAGCAACTTTTTGGAAAATATGGACAACTACACTTATGCTCAGATAGTGGATTATGAGGACATCCAAGTGAATAATCTCTTCACCTTAAAAAACCCTGTGAGTTGACTAAGGTCCAAACATGGAGATAATTATTGTTCTCTTGAGGATTTCTTCTAAATGAAGGAAAGATGTGTTTACTTTATTGTACAACTAAAGACATGCTTGTTGACATTTTGACCAAACCTGCTTCTAAGCATAATGTTTAATGGAAGATATGGGTGGGGGAAACCATACAAATATTCATAATACTAATACCAACGTCAACTTGGACGATGATCGGTTACCAGAAGAATTGCTATTTTGGTTAAACTATCACTCCAGTATGCAGTTTCCATTTCTTTCTCAGACATCAGTGTGCATAATTGCACTGGATGCCATTAGAGAAAAACATTTTGTTAGTTAAATGGATGAATTTTTTTCTGCCAAGCTTTTTAAAGTGACATTGACTACATAAATGATCTTATGAGAAACCACTTCGAACTGAAGCACTGTGAACCTGTACTCACTTGTTCAGAAAGAGTTTTGTGAATACTCCATTTTTGCCTCAGCTGAAAACAGCACATATTTAAGTGGATAGTTGAGGTATACCTATAATGAAAATTACAGGCCTCTGTCATCTATTTAAGTGAGTGAACTTGCACAATTGGTGGCTGACTCAATACTTTTTTGCCCCACCGTATGTGAAGAATAAATCCTATCATTTCATACTGGAACTACCTGAAATTGAATTATGATAACACAAGCATTACATAAAGGTTACACCTGTGTGCATTTGATACAATATAATACATACATGAGATATCACAAACTAAGAGCAAAGTCATGACTGAAACTGATTTGAGAGAAGGCTAAAGGGAGGGGTGAACATTTCCTGTTTGAGAAGAGCAAAAAAACGAGCAGTACACTTCATGTCAAGCTTCTATGATTCCGCTTAGTAGAATCTGTTTTTTTAAAGAGCACCAATTATTAGGTTGTCTCACGGTGCCCCAAAGAAAGCATTAAAGAAAAGATCAAAACAAGGCAAAGGTGTTAAAACCGCATAAGAAAAAAAAGTGAATCAGCAAATTGGTGAATTTATTACAATGGAGTGTTACGACAGCCATAAAAGACAAGATAAATAAATAAATAATAAATATACATGAGAGCAAAGTTTTATACATTTTTTAGAAAAATTTAAATTAAAAAGATAAAAAAATACATTTATAAGGAAAAAGGCTGCTACTAAGAAACCTATAAACAACAGCAAAAGAAGAACAAATATGCCCAACAGTAGCCGGGACAGACTCCAGCATCCCCATGGCCCAGAAAGGGCTCCCGCAGGTAAAGAGAAGGGATGAATGGAAGTTTAAGACGAGAACCCTTGCATCATACATGCTGATCGAACCCCTGAAAACGTCACGTGCTCAAAGCTAAGTCCCTGATTCGTTGACACGACGCATCAAACTCGCCCAAGTTCAGATTCTTAAATTCTGGACAGGCAGTGACCAACGCCAAAATTGCGCTGCAAAGCTCAAAACGCAGTGCTGCCGGACCAACGCCACACAGGACCTCAGTCTGCGTCTGTACATTGACTTAACAGTAGAACGCACAACACGCGAATCGCATTTGGTGTGAGCGAAGCTTTAAGAAGGTTCTTGATCCTTAAAACCTTCTGACATCAGCATAAGCTGCTGCATTGATGAATTTATTCATCGTAATGTGGATAGAGGCTTACACGAACAATTTTATTTTGGAAAAAGCATGGCAGAAAAGGCTAAAATTACAACTTTCTCACAACTTTTTTCTCAGATATTCACAACGTCATCCTTGTAAACGTATCTTTTTTTATGGTGGCATACAAAAAGGTTTACAAAAAATGTGTTGTGTTAGAACATTGAAGTGCAGTGTGTGTATTAGATTTTGTTTTAAATTTCAGAGTACAAAAGATTTTATTCTGAACATCTCTCTTGAGAAAGGGGATTTTGTGTCTTCTTCCTGATGAAAAAACTTATTACAGGGCAGGAAAGGCATCTGATGTGATCAAACTTTCAAAAAGTTCAGCAAAGAGAGTCCATCTGATGGTGTAATTGATGTGATTGAAGTGCAACAAATTTTACCATGTGATAATAAAAGTAAAAAAAAAAAAAGATCAGAATGGATTCAAGAACTGTTTTAGCACTTAAATTAGAACTCATGAGCTTCTTGAGCAGATAAAATCTCTGGTTTGCCCTTTAAGAGATATTGGGATGCAAAATGTTAGTCTGAGTATTGTGACCTTTCCTGTGGTGATCCTGAAGCACAAATCACACCAACAAATCACTCAACGCTAAAACATATAAAAAAAATCACAATTGGTAATTCTGTTTTGGCTTCTGGAACTCATTTCTAAAATGTAATTTTTTACTAACATTTGTTTTGCTTTTTTAATTGTCGTTGTGATCTTTAATATGCTTTTGCATTGAGTGATTTGTACTTTAGGGCTGCCATACTTTCCACAGTCTGCAGCCTTAAAGTTGATGCTCTACTACAATTACACTTTAGTTTACTTTACTGTTCAATAAAAAGCAATTACTGCAAAAGTTACAGGACATGATCGTGGAAACAACAAATGAAACGTAACAATTGCAAAAAGTAAATGCCTCTTGGGACTGTTAGCACCTGCTGTGAATCTATACAGTGACAAGCACCCGCTACAGAGAAATACTTTTGGATGGTCCACAGAGAAGACAGTTTACTCAACCCGCAGACAGACACACACCTTTCAATAAGACCCTCAGTCTGCTGGGCTCAGGGGCAGCACAAAGCTGGGATGAGACGGGTCAGCAGATACGCTTGTAATCAACTTCATGCTACGCAATAATGAGCTCCTGCCGGAGAACACTCCCAAGTGGTGGATAACAGAGACATGAAATAACATAATCATAAGCTAACAGTCTAAAATGAAACCCCAGAAGAAATTCAAAACAGCAACTGTAAAAATGAAAATAAATGTAACGTTTTCTGCTTCATTAAGACAGTTTTTAATGAGGCTGTGAGGATGGAAAGAGAGGTGAGGGGATATGAAGACACAGATGGGCTGACAAACATTACCAGGAAGAAAGGATGAGAACGTGTTTCTCTGTGGAGGCCTAGAGTGAGCGTTGGGTGTGTGGGGATTAGGGTTAGTTGGATGAGAGCACATGGTTTCAGAAATGCATAAGCCTCTTGCAGTACATCAGTGGTGCTGGGGTGTGTGCATCCATGAGGGTTTGGTGTATTTGACAACAGATGAAGGAGTTCCAATACAATTAAAATTTATAAAGCAGATAATAAAAAAAATACATTCTGATTCTGGCTTTGTAGAAGTCCTGTAAGTCATGAAAAATAAAAGCATTCTTGTTCATCATTAGTGTCCTCATGGAAGAAAGGTCCAACATTCTCATCAATACATTGATAAAACTTGTAGAAAGCTTTCTCAAAACTTTAAAGCTGAGAATGTCAATATATAAAACCCTAAAAATTCAGACTTTAGATTATAAATTTACTTTCTAGATTTTTTTCTAATTTCTAACCCAAACTCAATGTTTAAATCCCCCCAAAATGTAAAATCTTGACTTTTTAAAGCCCTTTTAGAGGATGATCTTGAAAAGTGCTTCTGATATGGCTTTTCAAGATAAACAACCAAAGAGAACAAATAAACATAAATATAATACAAACAGAACCAATGCCTCATCTGCTTTGAATGACTCAGTCATTTTTCCACTTTTGAAGAAGGGGGCGTATAAAAGAATTAACAGGCAACCCATCAGAGACCTTTGATGCAATAGGGCCACATTTTTCTGTTAGTGAAACAGCCGCCATCTGAGTAAACCCCCCAAAAGAAGCAACCTTCCCCCTTCCTGCTTTTAAAGCTAATTTAACTTGGGAGGAGTCAAAACAGGACACTTCATTAACAGTGACAGAGTCTGGTTTCAATGTGTCATCTTACTGGAGGCAGTTTTTCACTCGAATATTTCTGAATTCAACACAGAGGGAATACAGAAAAAGGAGAGAAGAAAAATGAGGCTGCCGATTTGAAAAGAGACACAGACAGAAGGAGTTGGGGAAATTGGGAGAGAGAGAAAAAAAGCGGACAAAAATGGACTGTGAAGAATTAGAGAAGATAAAATAAGAACAAAAAGAAGAAACGACTGCTGCATGCCATGCAAGGACAATATTTCACTAAAGTCTAATTTTGTCCGTAAAAGCTGGCAGACTTTTTCCCCCCCCATTCCTCCTACCACCCTCTCTTCTTTCAGAGTGATAGTTGCCTTGGTAACCGTGGCAAATCTTCCTTTTCTCTAACAGATGTCCCATTTAGTTAGAAATTATAATGTGCAAAAAACCCATGAGACGCAAATTATTTCAAAGTTCTCTGGTGAAGAGCCGTAACCAAGGAGTGGGGGAAAGGAAGACAAAGAAAACACAAGCCCTCTCCTAGTCCCCCTTCTCTCTTTGGTTATTTTCTTCCCCAGTTTGCCTCTGCTGTTCTGTGCGAGTCACAGAGATTAGCCAGATCATTCCGAATCAATGGATCATTTACCAGAAGTCGAGGGTAGTTTGGGGCAGTTGAGCAGGCAGTCAATTGGAAGGTGAGGTGTCAGAATAGGGTGGGGGTAAGTGAAGAAGACTGCATGGCTGGTGCCAACATGGCAGAAGGGGCATTCTGAAGTGTGGTTGGCCGGGATGCCCCCAAGGGAAGGCTGGTGGATGCCCTGTGGTCTTTGTGAGCTGCAGAAAGAACACCTTCAACTGCTCTGAAGTAAAAGAACCCCCTTCTTTGCACATTTGCACAGTACTTAATTTTATAATTGATTTTATTTAAATTATGAAGAAAACATGTTTTTTAAATAATAGTTTCATGCATTTGCTTTCATGTATTGTTTTAATTTCAAATGCAAATTAGTTCCTGGAAAAATGCTAATTCACTGGGCATTTAAACAGATTTAAAGAAAAAAACGTTTCAGTAAAGAAGTGACTGTCTGGAACTAATGAATAACTGGCAAAATGCAAAGAACACGCTGTAGTCCTGAGGCATTTCCAGTTCAGTTGCACAGACAAAATGCCAGACCAACACTCAATCACTGATTTATTTCAAATTTAAACAAGATTTAAATGACAAGGGCAAAAAACATAAAAAAAAATACAATAGAGGTCTTAACAATCCAGCATGGGATGCATCCCTCCTAAACATCACCTTTATGTGGACGCTGTGTGGCGTTCAGTTCCGGATTTAAATCACTTTTAGACAGCTTACTCATTAAAAACAAATTTTGGTGTTTGGTACCACCAGATTTAAAGATGAGCATAACCAAAAACAATAAACCAAACGATAACAAGACTATGATTATTACTGGTATCTTATATTCCATCTAATTGCTTCTTTCTTTTTAAACTAGTTTATACTTGTGGAAGGAGGAGATCTAGATTTCCAGGGTGCCCCCAGCACACTGTTTTGCTCTATTAAGGAGGTTTAGTTTTCTCCCATGCTCCAACAGTCTGACTCTAACAGTCAGCAGTGATGCTTGTGCATGGCTGCATACAGGTTGGTCTACGACCTGAAGCATATTGAGGCTTACCTTCAGGTACATCCCTGTTTTTTCAAGTGTTGTTACAAGTTCAAGTGATTTTTTTAATCTTAGCCAATAGGGGCCATCAATGTCATGATTCACCATGAAGTTGAATTAAAGGTGACATGCTGTGTTAACTGTGAGGACCATGATGTGCAGAACTTTCTCCTTTTTCTAGATCAAGCAGTAAAATACAATCAACCTAGAGTTGCTTCTGTTTCTGTGCTTTATAGTTGCTATAATGACAATGAATAGTATCCCCTTAATATTAAATATAACTTTTTTTCAGCTAAATTAGTTTACTGTAGTTTTCCACCAGGAAGCAAAAAGCAAAAATAATTATTTATTACTGACATTGCACTGTTGACACTAACACCATGGGTAGTTTTAGACTTCAAAGTCTGATTGAAGATGATTATCTGTTGTATTTTGCATTCTTGGGTGTATTCAGACTGAATCATTTATTTATTTCTTTTATTATTAGGGGAAATGAATTTAAGCAAACCAAATGTGTCCAGTCTGAATCCACCCTTAGGTTCAATTGTCTCCGTTTAGTTCAATATGGGGAAGACTTCAGATACAGGCAGGAACTGGTAGTTTGGCAGTTGAGGTCAAATGACAAACATGACAATGTCAAACAAAGTGCACTCTTTTGCTAGTGCAAGAGAAGCAAACTGATAACAGAGAGACCTGGGTTTGACAAAAGCAAGGATAGGAGCTTTGAGTAACATAAGAACATAATCATTTGATATCGTTGTCTTTTATTGAAATGCCATGTGGGAGGAAAGCCATGTGTGAAATGGAGGGAGGTGCCCCATGGCATCAAATCACACACATGCGCACACACTACGCTGATCTATAAACCCAGGCACACTAAGTAGTAACCCCTTGAGGCTATTTAACAGGTAATTCAAAGAGAAATCCCCTCTGGAAATAACTGCCCTCTCATCTGTTCTTCCTTTCTGTTAAGTGTTTACTGAACCTCAAAGCAGAGGCATTGCTTAAGCTGATAAAGATGGAATTTAAGAAAAGACAAGAGATGAAGTGACTCCTGAGATGGTGAGAGAACAAGAAATGTTGATCAACTTCATTTTATTCCTTTTCATCAGCACATATTTATTTATAAATGCTCTTTTTGGGGGAGTCCATGAAAATGTGCGCATGCAGGAAAAGGTGAGAGGTATAAACAGAAAAGACGTCTTTTTAGTGGAAGCTCTCCAGGTCATTTCATATTGTTGTTCTTTTCAGCCTCTGAGGATTCTTCTTCATGCCCTCTGTGCACTGTGAAATACGGATTCAACAACAGAGGAATATTTCATTCATAGATGATCTAAGAAGCAAACCAGAAGCAGAACGGGTGAAGACAAAATGTTCAAATGACACTGCAGAGACAGATGATGCTACAACCATGTGGTTGATGAAGACATGCCTAAATTTTAGAAACTGCTTTCAACCCATCTTTGCATTGTGTGTGCATCGAAGACAAGTCCTGGTGTTTCCATTTTTAATTGAGCATCGTAAATGCCCTAGAACGCATCAGCCTTGGTCGTTCTTTTTTCTCTCTCCATCAATCAATGCTTCTTTTTAGAAGATTTTTTTCAGAGAAACAACAAAGCAATCTCTGAGACTCGGGAAGGGAAAGTCACGTCGTACAGGGATGCCATCATAACAATCATTAGAGTTATTATCACTAAAGGAATACCGGTTCAAATCTTTTCTCTTTTAATTTTACAGTGGTCATCAAGTAACCAGGATAATTAAGGTGGATGAAAGTTCCTCCCATTTCCTGCTCATCAGTGTTGACAAGACATCAAACAGAATGCACAATCCAAAACTGTTTTCAATCAAATGAGTGGATGAAGATGATATAAGGGAGGAGAAGGAAAAGCAAGGAGGAAAATGTAGTCGCTCTTCATCTTTTTAGTTTTTGATGAGCTTCTTTAATTGGGCCACTATACAAGAAGAAGTGAATCCTCAATAATTAAAAAATCTAATTAAGGAGTCTTTTGCATCTTCATTCTTAATTAATCCACAGGGAACAGTGGGGAGTAATACATTTTTATCCCTTTTTACTTAAAAAAGAAAACATGGTCCAACACTCTTTTCTGTCATTCCGTGCAGACTGCAAAACAAAAAATACGCTGTTTTTTTCACCATGGGGTTTTGTCTCTGTATCCAACTCTTGAGGAATCGAACACCTGACATGCTTCAGCTTCTTCCTTCATGCCTTTTTGCTCTTTTCAAAAGATGAATTCTGAAGTTTCCAAGACATCAAAGACAATTTAAAAAAACAAACAATGACTAAAAGACCTACTCTGATGAAAAATATTGTTTTTGGCATCTTCTTGTAGCATTTCTCTTAGGATAGAGGACATCTATAAAGAAAATTAAGATTAAAACTGCATGTCTAAGTACTAATTCAACTTGTTGTAAATCAGGAGGGTATGAAAAAAAATACCATTTGAAAAAGAGTGTATTTGTTACATAGAAAATATGTAACACAAGCTCCTTCCTCCGCTCCATACCGATGCCTCTAATGCAGTCAAATAGATCCATGTTCGTTTTGATTTTCCTCATCTGAGCTGGATCTGGCTAAATCTGTACCGCTGGACAGCTCCAAGATGGCTCTCCATTTTTGTTGCACCGGTAACGTTAGGTTGGGTCTAAATAGAGAGCTCTTAGCAATGAGGAGGGGAAGGGGGGCGGGGTTGCACTGCAGCAAAGATCCTGTGACAACACAGCTGTGAATTTCTAAAGAACTACTACCATTCTACAGAAACTAAATGCTTGGAAACGACACAGGAAGGTTCACTGTGAGCTCTTTAAGCATAGCTCAAAAGATGAAAAGAGTTGGTCTTTAAGTTTAACTGCTGCTTTTGTGTCAAATACAACTTAATTGAAAAGCTGCATCATTATTGAAAGACATTTTTACAAGTCATTGACTGGTAATGCCAGAATGTTTTGTGGCATTTCTATGCTTTGACCGGCAGCGGAAAATAAGTGTGTCTATTCTAGATGAGAAGAATGTAAACTCTTCAAAAATGTTGCAAAAAAATAACTTTAAAAAACGTAAAAACAATTTGAAAAGCAAAGAATGACTTTCTTTCCCACATTCTTCACCGTTTTTTTTTTTTCCATTAAACCTGTGTCGGCGCTGACTGCCTTATGAACAAAGAAAGCCAATCAAAAACAGGCATTTATACAGACAGCCTTTGTTGTTGCTGTGGAAACAAACACTAACAGAGATGTAAAACGGTGCTGCTGCTGTGGTGGAGCTCTGCTCTTTCCCATCTGATTTCACCATGCCCCATGTGCTGCTACTGCAGTAATCCTCTCTTCACCTGTGTTCAAGGCCAGTGCACTCCTTTAAAACTTTTTTTAAACAATTTACTATTTGTCAGTCATTCAAGTCTTGTCACTGTGCCGTTGACCTGACATGTAGCTCACTGTCTCTGCAATGCTTGTAAATTCTGACTGACCTTTCTTGTAAGTCTTTTCCCTGTGAGCCTCACCTGCTGTTTCTGTTTAGCAAAGTGCAAATCCAGTGAGACACAAAGTCATTATTTTCATATAAATGGATTTGATTTTGTTCTCCATTCATGAACTGCACGTGCAGTGGCACAATTCACTTACTTATACCAGAGCACAACAAAGACCCATCACAGCATTCAAAATATCTGAGCTTTGACATATAATGTATTCAAACATGACAGATCAGCGGAGGCCATTGTTGAAGCCATGGTAGTTTGGAAGATGCTGCAGTTTGAAGAGCAATTGTTTGGAATCAATCACTCAAGGCTAAATGTCACAGCTGTTGGAAGGGTATAATGGCACAGTTGAATTCATGGATGTCTCTCGGCTGCTAATCTGATGTTATCATCAGTTTTACACAAACCATTGGCACGAGTGAGCCAATGATCTGCTGGCCTTCTTGTGTCCTTTGCCCTTCTGTCCATTCGCCAAAATAATGTAGAGGTCCCCGCTTGGGCCTGAGCTGAAAGATGCAAGCAAGGAATTGAGGAAATTAGCCCGACAACGGTCAAGGATAGATGCAAGGGATGGTGTTCTGTGTTGACCCCACTGGGAAAGCACATGTTTTTCAGCTCATACCTCCCAAAGGCCTTCAAGGTGCTTGGCATGGCAGAGATGCAACTGGCCTGCTGTGGGACGAAATATTGAGCGGTACATCCAACAATGTCACCGTCATGTGACAGATAGGCAACAGAAAGGCGTAATAGGGATTTTCAGCCTAGTGGAATAACCATTCTCTCATCTGGAATGCTGGTGAACAAAAAGAGTCATCCCCTAGGACATCATGAGATACAAAATGCTGGAGACCCCACAGTGTACATGATGGTTAAGATCCTTGACACAGAGGGCAGAATGCCAATGCCAATGTTCATTTTCGCTGACTTTATTCAACTACTTGTGTCCCTGTACTTTATGCCTCCTCAAATACAAAAAAAGTCATTCTGACTGGAGGAGACACAGGGCTAGAAACAGCTCTTTTGGTTCGGCTCAATAAAAAGAACGTTCTCTTTTGGCTCTCATTACTTTGTTATGCATTACCTCCAACACTGTGCATGCTCACTATCAACATGAAACACCACACCTTCCATTTCTATCTTCAGACTCATCCCTCCATCTGACACTCTTTTTAACTCCACAACACTCCTAGCAAACTCCTCCTTTAAGATAACTCCTCCTCCATTTCTCTCCCCGTCTCCATAATGATAGAACAACTTGAACCCTGCTCCTCAGCTTCTAGCCTTGCTACCTGGGCACATAGTATGTCTACTTTCCTTCTCTGCCCCTCGGTGAACAGCACCAATGGCGGCTGTTGTTAACCCGGGCCTCACCCGGTCAGGGACTGGTTTGATTCACTTGTCTGGTTTGCCAAACCTGTTTCATCGCATGGCCTTCCTGACACAACCCTACATCTTTATCTGGGCTTGGGGCCAGCACAATGTGAACCTGGTTTGGGCCCCCTAGTGGCTAAAATTGAATGTGGGATGGACCATATGTTAAAAACATTTTTTCTACTTATATTATGTGTTTAAGTGGAAAGTTTTCCTTCTTCATTATTGACTTTTTTTGTTTGAATAAGTTATAATCTAGGAACTAGTTTAGTGAAATGTTCCAAATACTCTCCCAAAAAAAAAGCACACACAAAAAAACAATTAATCCTTGTGAGGAGTTTGGATTCAGTCCTCCTGCCATCAGATATGAGCTTGTTCCTAATTAGATGCAGATTTAAAAAAAACTGCGGAAGGCATGAAGCAGATACTCACGGCTGTGTTTGTGCTCGTGAAGAACTGAATTTGTAAATATGCCAAGCAGCACCTCCCGGCAATGCAGCTCATTATTAATGACTCAGATGTCATCTGCAGACTTGGACAGATTGATCCATTACTGAGAAATCTGCTGTTAAATTACAAGTAAAAGGAGGCTTTGGAACTGTGAAATTGAAAGATCACTTATATGTTACCAGCTGCTGAAAGTACTATAAAACTTCTCTGTGAAAAGTTCAATCCAGACGTGGAAAACAAAAGGTTTTCTAGCTCACAGTTGTTTGTGAATATTTCTTTTTTCTCCATAAGAAGTTGTTATCTGAAATATGCAAATGTCAATAATAGTTTCTATTTTTTCTAACTCACATTAACCCTTTCCTACCTGTCTGTCTTTTGTTTTTTGTGATGAGGAATGGACATCCACATCTTCTCTTTGCCTCATGTTTGAGCAGTGATGCAAAAAGACTCGGCTTACAGCGTCTCTCTCTTTGAAAAAACTCTTCAAGAGGTGCGTTATTTGCTTCACTGTGACAACGCTGTGACTTCTGAAAGTACTGTTGCTTCATGCACTCCTCAAACAAAAACTATAATTTCATGCAATGGATGTGGTGGCATGAATACAAAGAAGCTGGAGGAAAAATGGGTTTTGGTTGGGTCAAAAGTCTTAAATTAAATCGCAGGGTTGCATTGCACATCAAACTGCATATTTTTTTTTAACACCTCTACAAAAAGGTGTTGTGGATTACAAACTTGTGGAAATACAAAATCTGCAGAATCTGAAAGTCTGAGCTGATGGAAAATGTAAGAACAGGTTCGCCTTACACCACTGATGTGTAGATCCCAACTTAAAGACATTGTGAGTAAACCATAAGTGTGAAAAACAACATGTGATCCTCAGCTGAATGATTGGAACATTTTAGAGAACAATCAAGCAATCAAAAACAGACTGCAGTCTGTTCATCCCCTCTGGCTTTCACAAAAACATGCAGGACAAAGTGTACCAATGACATGTAAACTTGCTTAAATGTTTCAGGAGGGACCCATATAGTTGTGTCTGTATGTGTGTGTGCGTGTGTGTATGTGCTCCAGAAATGGAATAAGCAGATGATAACAAAGGATTATAGGTTGACAGGATAAAACCAAAATTGTCGTGTTGCTGTGTTCTCTGCTGAGAGAGCAGGACTAATGAGGAAGAGAAGGAGAATTGATGGAATGGATCTTTAACAATAGAGATCAATAAGGGAACACGTACAGATAAAAAAACAAAAAGCCATCAATACCACATAGCAGTTGAATCTTTCCTCTCCTTATAATTGTGCTGTCTTAATTTTTATTTAAGCATCCAAATGCACTTAAATATTCTGTCATTTTTTCTTGTCCTTCATAAAATTTGTGTAGGGTGGAAAACTGGGTTTGTGTTTTTTAATCAAAAATGTAGTTGTCTTTCTATAGTTAAGTCATTTAGTCACAGAAATGCAGCTTCTTACTCCATCAACAACCATGATTTTATATGTACACATTTAGGACTTGTGGAAATTAGGCTGCAGAAGCAAAAACAGGTGCAGAGAAACTGCATGTTTGGTGTTAGGATTTACTTTTGACAAGTGGATCAAGCCTGTTTCAGAGTGAGGAGGGTGGTGTAAGCGGAAGAACACCAGCAGCAGATGAGCTGTGGAGGCATTAATACAATATGCACTGAGGTTTAGTATTCCTCAGGCATCTGCTGACTATGTCCATGAGTGGCTTCTTCCATCTTTAAGTTTTCTTTACAGAAGACAGACAGATGAAATGGATTGACAGTTTTAACGCATGCTGTACTTTCAGACACTGGAGAAGACTTTAAAATTACTTTCCGTTCTCCTTATGTTTAATGTGTTTTATGAGCATGCAGATCAAATGTCCCAAACATTATCAATTGGGGACCAAAAGAGTTTCAGAAATTGTAGTGAAGCTTTCAAATGGTCAGTCTTGAATTTTGAAATAATCATATGAAGAAATAATCATGAAATAATCATGAGTTTGAGGCTATTAAGTTGGAAGTGACTTCAGTGCTCCAGAGACTAAAAGCAGCATTCAGAGATTAGAATGCGTATTAAATGTATACACATAGCTGTTTAAGAGAACAGTAGAATCTCTGCTACTGAACACATTTTGCATCAAATGATATGAATCAAAACAGGGTGGAATAAGTATTTGCTGAATTCTATAAGCAGGCAGTAATGATGTTTTTTTTAGTCATCACTAGAATGCTGTCTCAAAGATAAATATCAGAAAAACTCGTTTCACAAAAGAAGTCTTAAGCAGAAGCTTTTTTGTTAACTCAAGCTTGACCTGTATCAACCTGATGCAATCCGCATTACAACATGAAGCTTTATGAGGGGTGGACTTCTGATCACAGGTTTAACTCCTGATCTGCATGGCCATGCATTGAAGTGTCTTTGGGAAAGAGGCTGAACGCTTCACTGCTCCCAGTGATCTGGTTAGTGTGGCAGGTTAGTGTGCGAGTTAGTGAAGGGGGTGTGATTTGTAAAGACCTTTGGTCTTCAAAGAAGGTAAAAATTACTATATAAGTACATGCCTTTTGCTATTAACTCACCAGGGAGAGCCGTAGATCCTGAAGCCGCGTACGGTGACCTCAGAGTCCTGCAGGTAGATGCAGTTGGTGAGCAGCGACTGGACATTTTCATAATTTTCCGGCTTTAGCTTGGAGGCAGAGGGGAAGTAGTAGAAGTCTTGCTTGATCAAGTCTGCCATGAACTCCTGGTCAAAGGTCAACTCATGGTTTCCAGCAATTACAATTTTGATGTCGTAGGGTAAGGTGCCTACAGGGGAAGGACAAGACAGCAGAGATTGTCAAAAAAGAAGTGAAATGCAAAAAACAAAGGTGTGAAGGAAAGTACTTGAAAAGATGGAAAACAGAATTAAAAAAATAATCATTGTAGCAAACAGCAGGGAAGACAAAGAAAAAACAATGAAAGCAATCTTGATTGTTTTGTGTTTACAAATAACTACTGTCTGTATTAGAGATGCGACATTTGTGAACGAATTTGATCTTTTGAATGACTCATTAACATGAACGAAAGGAATCGACTCACGGTCGGCTTTGAACCATAGTTCGATAAAATAGAAAGATATTCACAGATTCCTACTTCCAGGCTCAATAACTCTTTTGATAAAAGCTCAAATGTGACAGCAAGTATTTCAATCATTTGTAAAAAACACAGAGAGTGACCTACAAGTGCATTTCAAAAGAAAAATATTGTTTTTTTTTGCCTTTTAATGAGAAGTGTTCTCTTCGAGCTGCAGATGGAGAAATGGCAGCAAGACGATTGCCAAGGGACCTTCTACAAGGTGCAAGCTTCAAGAATAGACCATTCTGTAAAAATCTCTCCAAAATAAATAAATGTCTACATTTATATGAGCTAGTAATGAAGACTCGTCACCATGTTACAATAAATATTTTGGGAGAAGGTCATTCTTCATTTTTTATATAAATATATACATATTTTAATAGAAATATAAATGATAACAAAAATGCTTATCAGCTCTAAAAAAACCTGATTGTTTGGTCAAAGTGACCAAACATTCCTACATTTTTTGCACAGTAGGCTCACATTTATGTTCTAGTAGTTACAAGACGATCAATGAAAGTAAGCTGGTAATAACTGTTTTTTTAAAAAATCAATTAAACTTCTCCGGTGGTTTAGACGGAAGCTGGTGGCATTTGTGGAATTTTGTTGAAATTGGATGAACAAAACTGTGGTTTTCCCAAATTGTGGAAAAACGTGACATTTGCCATATCTCACATTTTGCGACGAAATGGCAGCCAAGCAGTATAACCATCCCATTATGATTTCAAAAGGTCTGTAGGATATCCCCAACACTTTTGCTTTGGTTTTATTTGTGTAAATACATTTTTTGGTTCCATAAGTGATTTTTGGCCTATTCTGTTTTTTCTTTTTTTTTGAAGGTTTTGATTGCCGTGATGTCATTGTCGGGGGGGGGGGGCAATTTTGGTGACTTTTATTCACTGTGACATGTGGCGGGGGGCAAATTTTGACTCAAAGAAATGTTTAAAACTGTGAAAACAAACTGGTCCTTGCAGTCAGGGCCTGCTGCTGTGGGCCATAAATATTCTGATCCAGATCTCAGCCCATCAATCCTCCCTGTGATTATTTCCAGCAATAAATGAATAAACTCCAGGCTGGCTTCTTAAAATTGAATAAATATAAAAAGAGCCAAAAGAGCCAGTCTTTTGAACGGCTCTTTGAAATGAACTGATCCAAAAGATCCGACTCCCTAAAAAGAGCTATAAATCCCATCCGGGTTCATTGTGTACAGGACTCTACACAGCACATTTTACCTCACTTTTCAGACACCACCATGATGATGCCCCCCCCCCCACACACACACACACACACACACACACACTCCCCTTCCCTTTAATTGGCTATTCAGAGCAAGGCCCAGAGGTGGGTGGGGGTGTGCATTCATCTATGTTCATCAAACTCTGTGGCGACTGGGCCTCCATTTTTCAAAGACGTCCTCAAAGCTCAGCAAAGGAAGACAAACATCTAAGAGGGGTGGGGGGTGGCTGACAGAGGGTTTAGTCAATGCTCTTCCTCTTTTGTTTCTGACTGGACGGCACAGCATGCAGTTCTGTTC
>BSAI01000131.1:603948-680312 GCA_036245035.1 Adrianichthys oophorus
GGCAGCAGCGTGCTCTAACCGTCACCTGGCCTGTCAGACTGCTTTACCTGACATTGAAAATGACATTGACACTCTTCTTTTTTTTGGCCTCATGGACCCGGAGGAAAGGTAAGGATCATGGTTATGGTCAATATGCCAAATGGTTCCTGAGTTGTATCAGCCAATCACTGCGCTCCGTGCTCTGGGTGAGTGACAGCTAACAGGACTTTACCCATAGTTACGTACAACCAGTAACAACATTTAGCCTTGGAGGCACTTAAAATACATGCGGTAATCCAGCAATCTGCATTTTGGCTTCATATGTCGCCAACATGAATTTCCATCAGTTTTTAAGATGGTCGTACATGTGAATAACATCAGCCTTAGCAAATTACCTTCAAAGTTTACTATGCAGGATGACACATTAAATCGTTTTTGCCTTTTTATTTTGGGGTGTTTTGCTAGAAAGACAAACAATGCGCTTATCATAATATATAGTGACTCTGGAGATCTCCATAAAACATCTTGTTAACTCCAAATGCTCCGATATTTCCATGTCAACAACATAACCAGAAATGATTGAGCAGTCAAGGGCAGAACGCGGAAGTAGGTTGTGCAAAAAACTGATGATTAAAATAATTACATAATTTTTAATTGTGGTTCTGTCACAAAAGTTTTGGCAAGCTCAAGTCTTGCTTTTTTATTAAATAAACCAAGTACTTAATACAGTTCATCATTAAAAAAGGAAGATATGTTTGTTTTTGATGGTAGAAAAAAAGCAAATAAGCAAAAATTGGAAGAAAAGTTTGTACTTCTAAATATAGGTAAAATGTTTACTCAGTTTTGTGTCTTTTCTCTGAGCGACTCTATGCAAATAATTAGTTGATTAGGTGATGGTATTAGTAGCCAATAGTTACCTGCTTTTTTTTTAGTTTACTTTTAAATTCAAATATGAAAGTTAAAGGAATTTTGGCAAAACCAATTTCATGGTAATGTAAAATTTGAAAATTCTTGTAATAGTCTAGTTGCACCTATGATAATGGTTGAAACATAACTACATGGGACACCAGCCCCTAAACATCACCTCATTCTGACCACCCTGCTGTATATGTCAGTCTGGAGTCTGGAACAAAAACCCAGCTCCTCTTGAGTGGAGCCTCGCAGAAAGAGACAAGGCTTCAGCCCAATGCACATTTTCAGTGAAGCTCTCCTTGCTTGTCAATGTTTCGATATTTAAAAACAGTCTTAAAAGAATTTGTGAACTACTAAATTAATTAGGTTTTCAAAAACCTAGTATACGTTTGTGTAAAATTGTGCAGTGCTGACAGCACAGTACTCTTTTGTTAAATGTTGTCAGCACTGCACAGTCTCTTGTTTTTTAACAGGAATTTTTCATGATTAGGTGGTGAAACAACATGCAATGTGTGATAACACAACAGCACACTTGAAAACTTGGGCTTCCTGTATCCTTAAGATAATTATGTGCTTGTATAACCCAAATCAAAAAGACTGTTGAGTTTTGTTGCAAACCCTTTCCACCTCTGGGCTAAATCTGCAGCACCCCTGAGACCTCCTGAGGAAATCCCAGCTGTATTTCAGATTTAAAAAAAAAAAGGTTACAATTTTACATCCCTATAATCTAAATGACACAGTCCTCATCATGTTTTCATTTAGTCATAGAGCTACCTTTTTCCTCCAACTTTATCATTGTAAAAACAAGACAAAGATGAATTTAGATAACAGAATGAAGAAAATTTAGGTAATAGAATTATGTGGTTTATGCTAATGCCAGAACTGAATCTTGTTTCAACAACAGAAATTAAATCAGACTTATTAGGATAGAATTACATTCCGTTGATTTTTGTTGGGCAAAAAATGAAAATATATCCAAGACGTTTGATTAATTTGTTTAATTCCAGTGCAGGCAAATGTGCCTTTCCAAATCATCCCTTACAAAGAAATAAGGTGATTTTGTTTTTCTCTTTCCATTTATCTTTCAAGCACGTGCGTCAAACTCAAGGCCTGTGATTTCATTATCTTCGGTCTGCATCGGGCCCGGATTGAGTCAGCCTCACTATGGGGTGCAGATAGAATATCAGGGGCGAGGAGGCAAGTCCAGATGTGCTGAACTCCAGGACAGGCATACAGGAAACCAGGATTTGATCCCCAGGGAGAACAATGAGCAATGGGCCAATTAACATAACATTGGTGAGCTATTAGCATAACCCTGTGAGAGCCCTAAGGCACGACCCTTATGCTACTTCCTATCTCATAAACCATGACAGATACCAAAACACATGTCATGCCGGCTAAGATATTGCCCGACAAAACAAGGTCTGCATTAGATGACGGGGAACCAGATCACCCTGATGGAAAGTGGGCTACTGGAACAAGATGGAAACGGTCGGGGTGTGAGAACAAGGTGCTTCTGGAGTGCTACTACTCAAGTAACCCTACTAAGAGAGGTTACATGCAGAGAATGTGGAGTGAAGGAATGGTTTGAAACCCACAATAAAAACTAACTGCCAAACAACTAGTGGCTCAATGTTCCAACATCTAAAAACGGCAACTCCTACCACAATGTGAAATTGAAGTGGTTCAACACAAATGCAACACCACGGGAGAGTCACAACATCAGGTCAGAGAGGAGGCTGTACCACACACCCAACCAGAACTTGGGAACACAGCCCCAATAATCACCTCCATGTTGAGTGAGGCAGCAACTGACCTGAAAGACAAGATCATGTCTAGAATGAACACCAGGCAACCCCGACACCAACTACAACGGTTGAGTGAAGTACCACCTGAACTCTCCTGGAAACTGTGAATCAAGCAATTCAACCTGCAAAAACTATCTGGATTATTCTACAAACATTTTTACAGCCTGTATTTGGTTTCACTATGTCTTTGAGCCAATTTCCAAAAGATATGTTTAAAATAAGGATTTGTTGAAAATATTCAGTCGTTTGTCATTTTTTGTAAAGAAAGTAAAAGGAGAGAGACAAAATATTGCATTGTTTTGGTCATATAGTAAAGATCTACTTGTACTCTTCATCTAAAATTTTTAGCAAACTGTCAAGCCATACTTGAAGCTTTTATTCTTTTTGTAGGGTCCTACTCCAACTATATTTTTTTCTGTCGTAAAATCCCTCCCAGTGGTCTTTTAATTACGATTTTGCAGTTTTTAGCCACAATAAAAAAAAAGCTGGGTTGTTTTTTTAGGGAATATCATTTTTGCAGAGCATATGTAGCTTATTAGAAATTTGGCTTTGAGTTGTGAGTGGGACTGTTGGTGCAGAAATTAACCCTGCAAATTTCTCATCAGCCCTTTGTTTACATCCTCTCCTGTTAGCTTACAGCACCTCACAAGCCCAAGCTAACATTAGCATAGCAAAAAAAACAAAAAAAAAAAAACAATGAGCAATATCTGAGCTATCCAGCCATATAGTTTTGAGCCAGATGGTAGCTCAGACCAGGAAAATTGAGAAGTTAATGTATTATTTGTCTGCCAGTGGATGCAACAGAAGTGGAACAAAGAAGGGAGACTTTGACCCACCCATGGCAGTTGCTGCTTCACAAACCTGAACTTTTCTAAAGCGCTGCTTTTCATCTGCTCCTGATCCATCCTGATTTAATGAATGAATTAAGAAATATTCAGAAATATTAAATATAATTAATATTAAATTATTTTATGCATGTCCCCCATCATGAGAATGAAGATGCTACAATAGTATGTAAAAAGAACAATAACATGATTATTGTTTGGAATGTGTCTTTAAGCTGTACAACATCCAGTGTTTTGGGTGTTCCCTTGAAGAGTGCAACCCTTCAGCACTGAAGCCTGCAGAGACTGATCGGGTTTTAGCCTTCTGCATGTGGATTGCGTGAATTCCCACTGGGACCACAGGAAGGCACAATTGTTTGAACAATTGTTTGCCACCATTGTTCAAACGATGCTATGGGTGGTCTGCATACACAGGTATCACTGCCCACCCATTATGCTTGTATAAGTGTGTGTGTGTGTATATATATATATATATATATATATACTTAAAAATGTGCGTGAGTGTGTCAGTGAAAGAGGGGTGGGGGTTGGGACGCAACAAAACATGAAACCTGGACTAAGGTAACTTACTGCAAGTTTGTGCTCTATTTATCTTGATACAAGTTTGAAACTCTAGCTGATGGAAATTTCTTTATGTTGGTCCCACGCTATAGCTCGCCCTAGTACTAGTATTAACTTGTTTAGTTCAATGTTTAATTTCAGCAGTTGACAGTGTTCATCCTTTCTTCTTTTGTGTATTGGAATATCCAGTTAAACTAAAAAAAAAAAAAACTTTTTAGGGATTGTTATAGTATGTTTATGTACCAAATTGGCATTTGGATTATTGTACTGAACATTTCTGAAGAAACTACATTTATGACATCATGGGATAGAAATATTTTTTACATTTATTAGTGTTTTTTTTTTTTTTTTTTTTTTTGAGGTACTGCATGATGGTGCATTAGTTAGCTCTCTCACCGTAAAGCTACATTCACAGGGATTCAGTTTTGGAGAGAGATCTGTATCTGGACAGGGGCCATGTGTCTCATTGGGCCCAGTGTTCTAAGGACTTGTCTTTCAGCTGGCATTTGTTTTTGAATGGGAACTTATCTTTGCACCAGAGTCTGTCTTTGGACACAGGCGTGTCTTTGGATGTGGACTTGTATTTGGATAGAAGCTCGTGTCTTGAACTGCAACCCGTCTCTGAATTAAGGCCTGCTTCTGGAGAACTCACAAATAACCTTAGCTGTGATCCAGGACTCTGAAAAACTGTGGTGTGGATCTTTCAAGATGTACAATAAGGAGACACCTACAGACAAGTCTACAGAAGAAAGCCCTTTTTGGGCAAATGCCATGAAATAGCTCACTTACAATACACCAAACAGCACAGAGACAAGTCTTCAAACTTCTGGACCGAAGTCATTTGGAGAGATGACAATCATAAACGCTACATTTGGAGAAAAGGCAACAAGGCCTATGATGAAAATAACACTGTGAAACAAGGAGATGGATTACTGATGGTTTGGAGATGTGTGTGATCTACAAAAGCACAGGAAACTTGGTCCAAATCGATGACAAGAAGAATGCAGCACCTTATCAGACGTGGAGGAAACCTATATCTCTTCAGCTCAGAAACTGTGCATGGGACACACTTGGACATTTCAACATGACAACGATCCAAAACACAAGGCCACGTCCACCTGTCATTGGTTTCAAAAGATTAAGGGGAAAGTTTTGGCCCTTCACTGGACAGTGAAGTGGTCATCTCAGTCTCCTGACCTCAGTATTATTGAGCCACTCTGAGGAGATCTCAAACGGGAAGTTCAAGCAAGACAGCCCAAAAATTTAAAAGAACTTGAGATTTTCTGCCAAGAAGAATGGACTGTTATACCATTAGAGAAAATAAAGAACCTCATTCACAACGACCATAAGAAACTTCAAGGTATTATTGATGCAAAGGAGTAGTTAGGGTATGTAAACTTTTGATGTGTAATTTGGGAAGTTTCTGTTGTCATAATGATTTAAAAAGAGTTAACACTGTGACACATTGCCATTTTAACAATACGTATTACTCTGGCGGGCCAGATCTAATCACTAGGTGGGCCGGATGTGGCCTGCGGACCTTGTGTTTGACACCTCTGCTCTAGATTATTTATTCATTTATGCTTACCTAACTCATGTTCAGGTCATGATTTGGGCAAATGTGTGTTAAGCTAGTTGGCAGCCACTTTGGAAAATCAACTGAAACCATTTTGATTGGGAGGTTGTTTTTTTTTTTCCTTTTCTGGTCGATTAGATGATGCTAAAACCACAACATTCCTTTTGTGGTAGTTTGATTTAACTGAGATGAACCTATAAAAGCAAAGATGCTCATTCAGTGGGGAAGTGTGTGAATAGAGTTCAATGTTGAGAAAACCATACTCTAGCCAGTATACTCCGGTAAAACCAGCTTTTTTTCCCAAAGCAGACTCAGGGTGTATTTAGACTGATAAAACGATAGCAATCAATATTGCAATAGTTCTTTTTCAATAGTAAAATGAGCCTATTGCGATAGACTTTTAATTTGAAGGGTCAAACAACATAAATGCGACGCAAGACACAAGACCGCACCCCCGCAGGCACTTAAACCGGTTCAGCATTTAGTTTGGCTGTTGAAACAGTGAATATGTGGCGATCTATAACAGGATCAAGTCTGAACTGGAGGATAAAGCTGCTTTTCTTAAAGCAGCAACAGACAGATTAAGGAAATGTGTTGATTTGGACACAGCGATGTTGTTAGACACTAATGCTATGATGCTAGCTTGTTAGCCGCTAATCCTATGGTGATAAATAGCTGTTCTGTGTGTCGAGTGTGGTCACTGACCAGTTTAAAGTCAGACAGTATTTTCACGGACCGACCTTTAAGACGCAGCGGATGAATACAAGATCCAAGGACATTCATAAAAACGTTATTTTCTAATTGAATTGAATCCACTGTGTAGCATAACAGAGTCTGTGTTACACTGAAAACTGTGACCTGTCAGATGTTGTGCTCAATCCTCCCGCCTCCTAAAAGCTGCACCTTTAATTTAAATAATAATATATAATGACAATAACCCAAAACATTATACGGTTTTCATGCGTTTTTTGTTGATTTGTATTAAAATATGATCACCTGGAGGTAGAATTAGGAAAACACTACTAAATTTGTCCTTGTTTTTTCAGCATGTTTGAATTTGAGTTTACAGTTAGATGACAATAAAGTCGTGTTCATACCATTCATAAATTACTTTTATGCAAGTTTCAGCATAAGCCTGCATTCTACAAGAGGTGTGGTATGACTGAGTGCACGGCCTGGCTTTTTATTTCAACCTGGTCTTGCTTTACTTGTTTTTCAGTTCTGTACAGAATAAAACATGAAAGTGCAACTTCAACCTTTATTTGTGTGCTTACAAGAAGTTCCTCATTATTTGAACTGAAGCATTAGATAGAACAAAGACTAGTTTAGCTCACTATTGTTATTTAATATATGAGTGTCTTAAAAAAACAGCATGTTTCTGTCTTAAAAGAAAGAAAAAGGAATAAACATTGTAGTATTGTGACAGAATGAAAAGCAAACTAGCTTTTGTGCTCCCACCTTGGTTTAAAGTTAGTGCTCTTTTAATTTAAATCCCCACCCACACATGGGTTGCTCACACAAACATAATGCAGGCAAGCACAAGAAAAAGACACCAGCAATTATAGGACAGCAAACACAAACACCACCTACAGAGCCATGGATCCAAAACACACATTTTATCTGAGAACACCAGTACCTCCTGACACCTTGTCCTCAGCAAACATTATGTATCTTGTACAAGTCCATGACATTCACAGGGAAGCAGTCACGAAGACAGACACTGTATCATCAAGCATCCTTGTGGGTGGTCTTTCTTTTATCTTCCAACTGCTTGTCTTTGTATGTTTCACCCAGTTTGTTCCACATCCTTGTCGCCTCAGCATAATGCAATGGAAAATTACTCTGCTCCTTTCATTGCTGGGGAATGTTTTTTTATTGGTGTTTGCTGGATTGGATGATTGAAGTTTGATTAAACAGGTCATTTTGACATCTTAACAAAGAATTTTTTTAAAAACTCGTTCCAATGAAAATGGCATTTTTGGTGTTTTTCCTATGTTCTTGTAGCATTTTTCTCATGATGGAGAGCATATCTAAAACAAGGTAAGATTAAAACTGCATTTCTGTGTATTTCTTTATGTAAATGAGGATGAATCAGGAGCAAAGGGAAATATGCTATTTGAAAAAGCTATTTTTTGTGAAGCAGCAAGTTAAATAGGCAGGCCAAAGTCTCGCTGTTCTACTCCATTCTGATGCATCCACTTGCAGGCAAATACATCCACGTATGTTTTCATTTTCCTCCTCTGAGCTCTGGCTCAAAACTGTAAAACTGGATAGCTCACATTTTGCTCATAAACACTGTAAGCTAGAGGGAAAAAGTATAAACAAAGTGATGATGGGATATCAGAGGCTTGCTTCCTGCTCCAACAGTCCCGCCCACAACTCAGAGGTGCATTTCTGATGAAGTCCTGCTGCTCTCCACAAACTTTGTCCAAGAAAACAACTGTTTTTTGTTTTTGTTTTTGTTTTTTTTTTTTTAACAAATCAAACTTTGACTGGAGTAGGACTAAACCTCAACAGCCTGGTACATTCACCTATGCTGGTGTGTGCCCACACTGGTGACCTTTATCTTTATCCAGCTTTTGTCCGAAGTCGGGTGACGTTTTAGCTACTCTGGCACAAGCAGCAAGCCCAAGCTGATCCTACAACTTTGCAATGGAGATGAGGTAAGGCCATGCTGTTGTTTCTTCTCCTAAAATTTTAAACAGACTTTATTTTAAGTTGATTTTGAGCAGAACCAGTTTGAGACAAAAATGCCTCTGTGGTGAACAAAGGGTTTAGAAAGAAACCCATCAGCAAATCTCAGAATAACCTATGATGCCTATGTGTTGACAGGGTATGGGAACAGTCTTTATGGGGTTTTATCCTTTGGGGCTCTCATACACTTTGCCATGTGGAACTTGGCCTTCAGTTTGGAGATGGTACCACTGTTCTATCCAAACAATGCTTCAGGCTACTTTTATGCAGACAAATCTGCAGCGACTGTGTGATGCTATCCACAAGTCAATATGGACCAAACTCTGAGGAATGTTTCCAGTTCCTTGTTGAATCTTTGCCACCAAAGATTAAGGCAGTTCTGATGGCAAAAAGGGATCTAACTTGGTACTAGTACCTAATAAAGTGGCCGGTGAGTGAACACTATACATGGTTCCCAAAACAGTTTTTACCTCTGCTGCTCAATGAATTATCTATGACAATTGTATCAGTTACGGATCAGAAATACAGCAAATTCATTGTGAGTGTAGTTGTCTAAATGTTCTTGAAGTCACAAATGGCTGTTTTTTTGGAAAATGTAAATCCTCTCTGCTCTCTTTTGTTACACATCAAGACCTCTGGGGTTTTTGTCAGAGGTGTTTGCATACAGAAAATGTAGGTACAGGCCCAAAAGTCTAACTATGAGAGAATAATTAGATATAATAAAACGAATAATAAGACAAAAAGCAAAAACATAGAGAAATAAATATTTCACTGTGTACATGATATTTTTACTATCTACTACTTTTTTTTTTTTAAATCCAAAGGGTAAACACGAGAATAATCTTCAATGTGTATGTTTTTGTGAGCATTTCACAGCTCATTGCATTTCAAGCCTCCTGTAGTAACTCATGTGGTAAATACAGTGTGCAAATAGAAGATATGAGAGCTGTGGAGGACAGATGGGTAATGGTTGCTCATCTTTAGTCCCTTAAAATCTTGTCAAGCTTCCCAATGTTAAAAATAGGAAAAAGACAGAGTCAAAGCTACTCATTAAGCTCTCATTCTGCAGCAATCACTGCTGGGTAAACGCAAATAGGGGACAGAAGGACATAAAAAAAGTTTTTTTTTCTTCTCAAATCGGCACTTTGTGAGATGCCAGTTACTGCAGCTTGTTACCATAGCATGTTACAGTAGCTAATGTTTTTGTGTTTTGTTTTGTAATTCTCTTGTTTTTAAACCTTTATTTTGACAGCTACTCTTTTTTAAGATGTTTTCCACCATTTCCTGCATTTGAAGTCTTCTGCTGGTGCATCATTTGCACCACAGGTGTTCATACATTTGGCACAGATGCCAGATTTGGTGAGGTGAAAATGTGTGAAGGGCCAATCAATCAACCTGCATTCTTTGAACCCTCATAATAACATTAAAAACAAATGAACGATTAATGAAATAGACATAGATCTAAATACATTTCTATGAAATTGAGAATTTAATGTTGACAAAATACTTTTTTCTCTTTAAAATGTTGAAAGCAGAAAATAGGCAGTCTGGAAAAAAGTCTTTTGTCAACATTAAATCTGAAGTTAAATAAAAGTTAGCAGCAGAAATATATGAGATGCTCAAAGTTGTGGAATCTGCAACCTCATTACAGACTTAAACTGCACTGGTCTTTGAACTTCTGGGACAACATCATGAAACCTAAACAATTCGTGCAAACACTGAAGCTGCGTTTAATGCTATTATTCTGCTAACACTTCTGTAATGTTGATTTTAGTCAAAATGAGCAAATGTGTAATTTTTGCTCAGTTATTAGCTGTCGAAACACACAAAAAAGTGAGGTTGGACAAATTTTACTGTTACTATGTAGTTATGTTGTTTACTCCTTGGACTCCTTTTGTTTTATTTTAACATTTAGGCTTAGAGTAGATAGTGGAGCAGTCCGCCCTACATACAGCCTTCAAGATTGCCCCCAACAGAAAAGGAACTGAACTGATCCCAGGTCAGCCTTAAAACTGTGAGAGGGACTGCTACATAACAGACATGCCTGGGAAAATCCAGTAGTAACCAGCAGCCAGATGCTAGGTCACATACAGGTCAAATACAGAATATGTTGACATTGTCAAGATTCAGCCCTCCAGCTCTGCCTCCTCCCATCTCATCAATTCCACTCCTCTTAAATCCCACCTGGACTCTATACCGGTGCGAAGTATTGTTTTGCCCAGCAGACATACCGAGCGCTTACCTGTTGTTGTTTCTCTGGTTTTGATTCCTCGCCTGTCTCTTGTCTGTCTCTCGTCCATGCCCTCGACTCCTGCCTCCCTTTTGACTCTGTTTTTGCCTCTGCCCTTGTCTGCTCAGTTTGTTGCCATACTAAATCTCTTTTCTGCTGCACATGGATCCAAACGTCTCTCCGTCCTCATCTCAAACTTCACAGAATACTTCGCCCACTCAGGATCCAGCGGTAGCAGTGCCCATGCCTTCCAATCCTGCAGCTGTTGCCGCTTTGCTGTGGGATCACGGCAGACAGCTCCATCGCATCACGCTTGCCACCGATGCTATTGTGGAGCGTCTGTCTACTGCTCCAGCGCCAACAGCGTCTCCGCCTATGCGTTCCGCACCAGAGCCTCCCATGCCTTCTTCCGCCCCGAATGTAACATCCAGTTCAGAACACTCGCCGCTCAGACGGATTGGACTAATTCCGCTTTAAAGGCGGTTTTTCGCAAGGGAGTCAACCTGGACCTTCAGCGCGAGATCGCCTGCCGAGATGAGGACATGCACCTGGATCAGCTCATGTCAGTGGCTATTCATTTGGACAATCTACTGTGGACCAGGAAACCCAAGAACACTAAAGCCAACCCTTTTGGTGTCTGCTTTCCTCCATGCTCGTCCCGAGCGAGTCAACACTGGGGAGCCCATGCAGCTGGGTTCTAGACGCCTAACGCTAGAGGACAGGAGCAGACGTATGCGTGAACAACTGTGCCTCTACTGCGGAAGAGCTGGCCACCCGCAAGCTTCCTGCCCCGATCGCCAGACGAGGCGATCAGGACAGGCTGGTGAGTGAATATTAACATTCTTCCAGGCCTTTATTAATGATGTTTTCCGAGACATGTTACACAAATTCGTTATTGTATACCTGGACGATATTCTGGTTTATTCCCGCAGTCTTGAAGAACATGTCTCCCACGTGCCCCAAATGCTGCAGCGGCTGATACAGCATCGCCTCTATGCCAAACAAGAGAAATATGAATTCCACACAAGACTTCCATCTCTTTTCTCGGCTACATCGTTGGGGCAGAGGGAGTCGCCATGGACGAGAGCAAGGTGCAGGCCGTATTACAATGGCCAGAACATTCCACCGTCAAGGAGCTACAAAAGTTTCTAGGGTTTGCTAATTTCTATCGCCACTTTATCTGAGGCTTCAGCTCGGTAGTTTCCCCGCTCACCTCCCTCCTCAAGGGGACGCCTAAGCGTTTACAGTGGACCCGGGAGGCCACCATAGCCTTTCGCACTCTGAAAGAGCACTTCACCCAGGCTCCCATCCTGCATCATCCAGATCCCTCCAAACAGTTCATAGTAGAGGTGGATGCGTCCAGTACAGGCATTGGGGCTGTCCTGTCCCAATGCCAAGGTCAGCCTCCCAAGACTTTCCCATGTGCTTTCTTTTCTAGGTAGCTCACGGACGCTGAGACGAACTATGACGTGGGGGATCGAGAACTCTTAGCCATGAAGGAAGCCTTTATGGAGTGGAGACACTGGTTGGAGGGGGCTTCACATCCATTCTGGGTGTTGACAGACCATATAAACCTGGAATACATCAAATCTGCCAAAAGACTCAATCCACGCCAGGCTCGCCGGTCTCTCTTCTTTTCCCGTTTTCAGTTCCAAATCACCTTCAGACCGGGCTCTAAGAATGGCAAGGCAGACGCGTTATCCCGACTGCATGAAGTGGACCTCGGAGATCACAAATTCTGTGAGTCAGTGATACCCGCCTTAGTCATCCTGGCTCCCATCCAATGGGACATCACCACGGAGCTGGAAGAGGTAAACAGGACCCTCGTGTCCGGACAATCGATTCTACGTCCCTCCATCTCATTGCCAACGAGTTCTGCATCTAGTGCATGACTCTCCAGCAGCAGGTCATCCCGGCATGGCAGGTACCCAGCTCCTCCTGCAGAACTCCTTCTGGTGGCCTACCATGCAGGCAGACGTGGCCCAGTTCGTCATGCAGTGTGGTCCATGCCAGATGTCTATGACACCACGACAGCTCCCCGCCAGACTTCTACAACTCTTGCCAACTCCTCAACGCCCCTAGTCTCACATAGCGGCGGACTTCATCACTGACCTGCCTCGCTCTAACTGTAACACCACCATTCTCACCATTATTGACCGTTTCTCTAAAGCCTGTCGTCTACTCCCCCTACCCAAGTTACCCACCGCAATGGAGACCACCGAGTTACTCATCAACCACGTCTTCCGTCACTACGGCATTCCCGAGGACATAGTCTATGACCGGGGTCCCCAGTTTACATCACGTGTCTGGCGGGAGCTGTGCGGAGGGTTGGGCATCAATGTCAGCTTGACGTCAGGATACCACCCAGAATCCAATGGTCAAGTGAATAGGCTGAACCAGGAGGTCACCCGGTTTTTGAGGACGTACTGCTCCAACGTCAGGAGGACTGGAGCAAGTTCCTGGTCTGGGCCCAATACACCCAGAATTTTCTAAAGAAAGCCGCCATGGGTATGACGCCTTTTCAGTGTGTTTTAGGGTTCCACCCTTCACTGTTCTCCTGGTCTGGGGGTCCCACGGAACTACCGGCTGTGGATGACTGGTTCAGCTGCAGCGAAGAAACCTGGGCCGCCGCTCATATTCAGCTACGTCAAGCCAATCGGCGTTTCCAAGAACAGGCCGATCGCCACCGCCGTGCGGGTCCCGATTTCCAACCTGGCCAGGAGGTTTGGCTTTCCACACGTCATCTTCGTCTCCGCTTGCCCTGCAGAAAGCTCAGTCCGAGGTTTGTGGGACCCTTTCAAGTTATCAAATGAGTGACGTCTGTCTCCTACCATCTTGCCTTGCCACCAAAGTACCAGATCTCTCCCACCTTCCACGTCTCGCTCCTCAAACCCGCTGTTGCACCATCTCCCGGGCAGTCACCCCCTCTGATCATAGACGAGGACTCCCGACGACGGGGTGGTTGACTTCAGTACCTGGTGGATTGGGAGGGATACGAACCTGAAGAACGCTCCTGGGTGTTCTCGAACGACATTCTCGATCCCTCCCTGATACTGGACTTCCATCGTGACCACCCTGATCGACCCGCTTCTCGTTCCCGGGGCCGTCCCCAGCGTGGCAGGCTTTCTCGCTTCCGGAGCCGGTCGCAGGGGGGGAATCTGTCAGGATTCAGCCCTCCAGCTCTGCCTCCTCCCATCAGAGGGAGCCCTCTCCTGAATACTAGCTGCCTCCACACTCTCTCGCACGTCCTCCCAGCTGTTCACAATCATCTCATCAACTCCACTCCTCTCAAACCCCACCTGGACTCTATACCGGTGCGAAGTATTGTTTTGCCCAGCAAACATACCGAGCGCTTACCTGTCTTGTCGTTTCTCTGGTTTTGATTCCTCGACTGTCTCTTGTCTCCGTCTCAGTCCCTCGACTCCTGCCTCCCTTTTGACTCTGTCTTTGCCTCTGCCCTTGTCTGCTCAGTTTGTTGGCCTTTTTAAATCTCTTTGCTGCTGCACATGGGTCCAAACATCTCTCTGTCCTCATCTCAGACTTCACAGACATATTCAAACTTTACAGGGTTGACAACCTCATTTTTACAATCAAACCCTAAAAAAAGTCAAATGAGCAGTTGAATTCTAATGGGTCAAAAGAAAGCATTTGTTAGTCCCAGATTCTGGAAGTTGTTCCACTTAAAAAGAATAGCTTGCTCTGTTATGTTCATCAGATAGATTTTAACTTTGAGAGACAAAATGTACAAAAAGAATTCAAAAAACAATATTTTATGATTTTTAAAGAATTTATGAGTATAATTGCGCAGAAAAAGGTTTCCTGGCTCTTACTGCTGAAGCGTTTCTATAATAATCATTACAGACCAAACTCAAGGATGAAAGACATCAGACATTTTCTCAGAATCTGGGACTGACAAATAATTTTGCCCCATCGCTGGGGAGATGATTCTCTTAACCACTGATGGATTACACAGTTCAAGCAGGGTTTTATCAGATGAAATCACTTTACTCACATCTGCAGTAACAGTAAACAGTTTGTTTGGCAGTGGTAAAGTTGTATCAAGATGAGATGCTGAAGATATAAGTGCAATTAACAGATGAGCTGTAAACCAGAGTCAAAAGTCCTTGCTTGTCTGGAAGAGCCCTTTGTTGTTACTCAGTGCTCAGAAATGTGTTTTAATCACAGGTAAATCATTAAGGGAGATTGCTGTCCTTGAAATCAATTTGTTTGAGTGACATGACATGCTTTTAACAAGTAAATATAATTAAGATAATTGCTTTGTGAATAAAAAAGGCCAAATGTTCCAAGCTAAAGGGAAATGTAAGTATGTAATTTATGTAAAAAAGACAATAATTTCTTTATTACCTGTTGCTAGTTTTTGCTCTTTTCTTATTTTTCCTACTTTTCCAACATACAACACCATCAAGGCTATGAGCAGCTGACAGCAGCCCAAGAGCTGCTTCACTTCATGCTAAAAATAAGAGCTGAGGATTGAATCAAAGAAAGCAGCCACGCGCTGAGCACCAAAGAAAGACTTCAACTGGAGGAAGAATTTTCCAAATGTGGGAATGGAATTAGAGTAATAGAAAAATCTACAAAAAAATCCAAATGTGGAAAAGGACTTCGAGTAATAAGAAAATGTACAAAAAAAAAAAAAGAAAAGATGTGGAGATTAAAGGAAGATTGGGCAAGGGAACAAGGACCACACAAAAAAAACTGAATTGAAGAAGTAAACATTTCTGGAGTAGATATAACCTAATTCATAAAAAAAAAAATTAGGAAGATCTTACAATTCTGCACACAACACAGAGGTTATATTAATCAGAGAAAAAAGGTGGTGTGTGACAGAAACAGAAAAAGCAGCAGGGAATAAAAAAGAGAAACAGCCACATTATAAATATGCATGGGTGTAAAAGGGAGAGACTGGGGGATGATGGAGATGCAGCAGAGGTGAAAATAATAGTGAAGGATAGTAAGAAGGGATAGTGAGAAGTGTGGCTGGGGCAGCAGCAGAAGCATTCGCCTTTGTATATTTTTTCATTTCTGCCTTTCCTGTCACTTCGTCTGCTGCTGAAGCTCTGGCTGGTAGATTCGCTCACACTGCAGCTGTCTTGTTTGTAAGTGAGGAAAGGGGGAAGAAGAGGATTGGTTACAAGTCCCTCTCTTGTTGCCTTCCCACCCTTATTAAGCTCCTGACTCACTGAGTGAAAGTAAAAAAAATGATCATGCAGTTTATTGAAACAACAATAAAACTGAAAAAGTGGGTTACCAGCTGGTCAAAGTCACTCAACTGTGGATTTGAAAGTGGTTGGAGTTCAGGGTTTTGGAATTGACGAGCAATAGGCTGCCGACTGACTGCTGACGGGAAAAAGATGCTGATCAGTTTAAGACAGAAACTTGCTGTTAATAGTCTGAAGCAGTAAGTTCGGTTTGAACCTGCAGATCTGTGTGTGCACTTGCAGAAAAAAAAACGTATGCCGTTATAGGGGCGTGAAAAATATTTTTGAGCTCAGAAAAAGTTCAAAACATTTTTACAGCTGGGACAGTGATAAACAAAACACTTTTGAAAGACATACAATTCCAAACACAGACCTATTGAGAAGTGTTTCATACTCAAAGAAAAAAATCCAAGAACAAAATCTGAAAAGAAATGATTGAAAACTTGAAGCTTTTTTTTTGCACATCAGAAGTAAGCTTTTTAAGACTTTATTTATTTTGTTGATGTTCTCAGAAGTGTCCTTGAACATACTAAGAAGAAAGAATTCATACAAAAAATTTTTTTTTAAGTTGCTTGTCATGAGTCAGCGCTCTGTCTTCCTCTAAGGTCACCGGCGGGAGCCATCTCCTGAATACTGACACTTCATCCCCCATTAACCCCAGCACAGCGTCTGGATGCCTCCCACCTGACTCTCATCTACTAATCAGCCCCTGGCCACTTTAAACACTGCTTAAAGTGCAAAGTATTGCTTGTGCCATCCAGCCTTCATACTGAGGGGGTGATCTGATCACCTATTTACCTTGCACTGAGCGTGCAAAGTATTGCTTGTGCGAAATATGGCACAAGGTCATTGGAGCATGGACTGTGCCATTCAGCCTTCATACTGAACGGTTGATTTGATCACCTGTTTACCTGACCCTGCTTCGTATTTGACTCTGCCTCTTTGCCGCCTGCCCGGACCTTTGCCTGGACTCTGACCCTGTTTTAGCTTTGTGGACTTTTAGCCTGTTTGTGACAATAACTAAAGAATTTTCGTAGTGGTAGATAGATGAAGCTTCATGAAGCATTGAAGCCTTTCATCCAATTGGTTCACTCCAGTGCAATGCTTCATGAAGCTTCATTTGCTCTAGGAGGACATCTAGTGGACACAAAGTGTCAGTTGAATTAGCAGCGGTATTTTTTAACAAAAAAAGCTCATGAATAAACATGTCAGCAAAATAAAGAAGTTTACAAAACATCTACATATGCTTTCTTTGTGTGTGTTTACTTATGTACTGATACAAAAAAACCTTTGTTTATCAACCTCAAAGGAAAATTAGAAAATGGTGAAAATGACAGTTTAACGTGAGGTGAAATGAGGAATGGATTTAGATTCTATGAGTGCTGGTGCTGAACAGGTACTTTGAAGGTGGGTTTGGGAGGGTCGGGGGTGGGGGGTATGGTGGTCGTATCTACAAACTAATTTGGCCGGTATATATTTTTCTTGGTGTAATGAACATTTTTATTTGTCATCAAGTATGAAAAGTGTCATATAAAATCTCTAAAGGGTGGAACAGGTGCTTTGCTTTAAAGATGAGATATAGTACAAAAAATAAAAATATGAAAATGAAAACAGTTTTTCCAAACTCATATAAATGTGACACAGTAGCGTTACAGAGTGAAGGAGAGCACATAAATGTGCTTAAGATGTGTTTTTTTCATTCTTTCTGACAGTCACTGCAGCTCTGCATCTCCGTCTTGACACAAGCTGATGTAAACACGTTTTTCACCACTCATTTTCCTTTGCTTCACCCTTTTGGACTGAAGCTCCACGCACCCTCATGACCACAGTGATTCCTATATGAGCCTGCCCACAACCACTTGAAAGGTAAAGAGAAAAACAAGTGATTGACATGTCAGAAACAAAGCATCGGTACCAACTTGGCACCAAGTGTCAGAACTCATCACCATGTGAGGGCGGTTCAGATTTGGACAGTGATCCTGCTTTTATGACACTGTGTGTTTAAGGGATGCATTATTTGTTTTATTCAATAATAATGATAATAATAATTCATCTAAATATCGACTCTTTCTCCAAACTATCTCTACCTCTGTCCAAACTCTCACTGACTGTAACTCTCCATCAAACACAGACATTATATATAGAGCCTGCAGGATTCATGCCGTGGTCAAGACTCGCTGCACAATCTGTACCACACCATGAATCATGATGTCATTAAATGTGGGTTACTAAACATTAGATCCATTTCCTCTAAGTCAATTAGCTAATTAATGATAAATTAACATTATGACAAACTTAGCCTACTAGCCCTAACAGAAACCTGGCTACAACAGGATACAGGATGACTGCGTTAGACTGAACGAAATGACCCCCCAAGTGATAATAACTATCAGAAATCCAGGATTTCAGGAAAAGGAGGTGGGTTAGCAGTAATATCACAGTTTAGCTTACTTCATAACACTAAAGCCAAACACATTTATAATTCATTTGAAAACATCATATTGTCTAAAAATTACCCAAAGAGAAAGACTCAAAAAGCTGTTTTATTCAAAATTATTTATTTGCCCTCCCATACTCTGAAATTTGAGTTTTCTGACTTTCTATCGACTATTGTTTTAGATTCTAATTTTAATATTCATGTTGATGACTCTAGTGACTGTCAAGGAAAGGCATTTGTAGCTTTATTAGATAATGTTGGTTTCACACAAAATGTAAATGAACCCACTCACTGTCACAAGCAGACCCTGGACCTTGTCTAATCACCTTTCAGTTTGTTCTAGAGAATTCCACCGCTCCAATAAATAAAGAACAGATCAGAAGAACATTATCTGACTGTTATGTGTCTGAATTTAAACTTACAGTCCAACCAATATTTAGTAACATGCTGAGTACTTAGCGCAGCCTTTGACACTATAGACCACAGCATCTTACTCCAGAGACTAGAGCATGACATAGGGATCAGAAGATCTGCCCTCTAGTGGTTTGAATCCTATTTATCTGATAGGGACCAGTTTTTTCATGTAAATGGACATTCCTCCATTGCACTTGAGTTCACTATGGAGCCCCACAGAGCTCAGTTCTACGACCCATCCTGTTTATGTTTTACATGCTGCCTCTATGGAATATAATCAGGAAACATGGCATTCATTTTCACTGTTATGCAGATGATACACAGTTGTATTTATCCATTAAACTTGACCAGAATTACCTCATAGAGAAATGTAATGCCTGCATTACTAACACGAAGACTTGGATGACAACTACTTACCTCCTCCTGAACCCAGAAAAAACTGAGGTCCTTATAATAGGTTCAAAATACCTGACAGATGCTCGATCTGATCAGATAGTCTCCCTGGTTGGTGTAAATATAGCCTCCAGTTCCACAGTTAGAAACCGGGGGGTTTTATTTGACCAGGATTTATCATTTAAGGCTCACATATCACAGACTTGTAAAACTGCATTTTTTCACCTACACAATTTATCTGGAATCAGAAATGATGGGGTGATATGCTAGCAGCGTGTCCTAAAAGTTCTTTAAGAAGTTTTCAGCTTGTTCAAAATGCAGCTGCTAGATTGTTAGCAGAAGAGAACACATTACTCCTGTGCTAGCTTCACTTCACTGAAGTGAATCTAGAATCAATTTAAAAATCCTTCTAACCTAAAAGGGCTTTGATGATATGGCCCCATCCTACAGCTCCCATCTTAAAGATCTCATAGTGCCTTACCAACCAAAAAACCTTCACTTACACTTGTGGTTCCTAGAATCTCTAAAAGCACAGTTGGAGGTAGAGCCTTTAGCCACCAAGCTCCTGTCTTATGGAATAAGCTCCCAGCTCATGTAAGAGACGTTGACACAGTTTCTACATTCAAAGTTAGGCTTAAAACATTCTAGCCAGGCTAGCTAGTAATCATATTTAACTTGCTTCCCTACCTCACCTACTGTAACGTAGTAAGTGAGGACGTTTTGGGGAATAATTTTAATTTTCATTACATCCATTACAGGTTTTTGTGTGGAGCTAAGCAGAGAAAAGACCGTTTCATAAACCGAGCCTGGACAACCCATTTCCTCTGCTTAGCCTGTTTGGACTATTAGATTATATTAACATTGATATGCAAAATGTAGACTTTCTATCTGCTATTTCCTCTATTCTTTATCATTTACCAGTAATATATTTGATTTAGTTCATCATGCCTCTGTTTGGTGCAGTACAATTCACATGTTGTCCCTCTTTCCCATATGGGAGAGCGGGAGAGATTCCAGATTCCAGGTGCCTCTTCTGTGTTCCTATCTTTGGCTGTGATCTCGCCTCTGGCTCGTCTTGCAACCCCAGCTGTTCAACAGCTTCATCTGGATGGTTCTCGTCTGCTACACTATTCAAACGTGCAGTTGTTTATTTAGAAATGTAGCTGTTATTTTAACCTGTAGCTGTTTATTTAGATGTGGTTGTTTATTAGACATATACTCGTTATTCAACCACGTAGTTGTAGAATTAATTAAGCTCACTTTTCTTAAATAGTTCTGGCACATCACCTGTCTGTCCAGGGTTGAGGATCCCTCCGTCATGTGGGCAACCCTGAGGTTTCTTAGTTTTTTAAGCAGCCTCTTTGTGCACTGCGGAAACTCCCCCTCCCCTACTCGATCTACGCTGTGAAGCCTCAATACAGAGCGTCACATCACTGAATAAACCTGGGACTTTACATACTAAAACATCTATGATTACCAGTATTCTAAAAAAATAAAGATAAATATTTTGCCGATATTGTCTTTCATTGGCTTTCTTTAGAGTGTAACTCCCACAATATATGAAGGACCACTGTGGATAATGATTGAGCTTTTGTAACACTGAGATATGGCCAGTGATTATTGTTTATGAGACACATTGGTTTATTTTAATTAAAAACAACCGTTTTCCATAAATCTCCTATAAGTCTCACTGTATGGAGCCTGCAGGATTCATGCCACCGTAAAGACTCGCGGCACAGTCTGAACTACTTCATGAATCAGTCACACGACTCAGCCAGACAGTGAAGCTTCAGACCTCATCATTTTCAGCTCCTCCCCCAGATGTAGAAAGCCTTGATACGCGCTTTGTGGAAAACTCCTCCTCCACTACTCCACACTCACCTCAAGGCCTTGAAACAGAAAGTCACATCACTAAGCTTTGCTCCTGTCTGTTTGTCTGAGTCAATAAAACCTGCTGCACTTGGAACCAGCCATCTGCCTGTTTGTGACATTACTAAAGAAGGGATTTTCAAAATGCACCAAATTCTTAGGAACAGAACTTACAAAAGGATATGGACTTGGACTTTGTTTGATCCAAAAAATTGAAAAATATCATTTATAAAATTATTAGCTACGGTTGTTATTAAAACCTTTGCTGGCAGAATTCAATTCAGTCTCTAAAGGGAAATGTCTGTCATGTGGAATCACTGTGTAGCTCTTACACCCCCATACCCCATCAAAATAGCCCAAGCGCCAAGATCCTTATTCCGAAAATCTGGCATTTAAATATGACCAGACTTGGAATGGTGAGACTTCCCACAAGACCACTTGGGGTTTTGAGCAGGTGTGCTCACCAAATTACGTTACCTGCCCTTAGGACAAATGGCAGCAGTAAAACGATTTTTCTTTTTGCTTTTTTAGTGATGCTGCACTTTCTGAGCAGAATCACTACAAGAATCCTGTCAAGTGAGGAAATCTGTTCCCCCTCTTTAGCAGGGAAGAGGAAGCAGCGTCACAAGTTTTTACATTCATAAGCTAACAACTAAAACTAACTGAGAAAAAACAATTTCATAGCTTGATCAATGAAAGATTAGAGAAGAAAACAAACTTCCAAGTTGTCTCAGTGTCTAAAATGCACATCGGTTGGAAAAGAGAAAAATGTGTTCCTAACACTGGACCTAAACTAAATTGTTTTAAACTGACCATTCTGGCCCAACAACAGAGGCGGTTCTGTTCTGATCAGGGTCAGTAAAATAACCCTTTGAACTTTTGATGTGATCGGTGGGAGAAGTTCTCATTTATAAATGGATACAAAGACACAGGACTGTACTGACCTAGCCAGTCATTGAACTTCTTGACCTCAGAGGGGAGTCCCAGCTCTGTGAAGTCTCCTGCATGAATAAACACATCACCATACGGCATCTGGATGGTGTCGGTCCGGGAGTGAGTGTCCGAAACACACACAAAGCGAGTGTAGCCTGGTGGCTTTGGTGTGTCATGCGGCATCGGATCCACCCTAAGTAAGAAAAAAAGCAAAGACATTTGAGTATAAGAGGCCAGAAGCATGGGACAGTTGAGTTTTTAACGTCTGAGTGCAAAGCAACTGCAATGAAAGAATGGAGACTTGAAAAGGCAGGGCGAAAGAGAGGAGAGACTACAATAAAACAGGAGAACTGACACAGGTGGTAAAAGTGCATAGACAGAAAAAGAATAAAGCACAGATGTAGAAAAAGAGAAGAGTCCTTTGAGAGTTCCAGAAAGCATGTTCTACAGGATCTCTGGGGGATAAGGGGGCTGGTAATAACCAACTTTAGTGAGCTTTCCTTCAGGTCTGATAATATGTACTCCTCCACACCCCAGATAAAGAAGTGAAAGCACGAGAAAAGCTGAAAATCTGGGAATACAGCAAACAACAAGCATAAAGCAAGAGCAAAGACTGCCACATAGCCATAAAATATTAAGAGGATTATATCAGATCAAATAGATTAATTTTGTTTAACTCCTATTAAGCACTAAAAAATGGTGTATGAAATTTTACATAAAGTGCTGCCTGTCAGGAACTGATGATGTAGGACCCATGACACAGGAGATCAAGGCTTGGTGACAGAAACTTAAATATTTAAAAAATAACCACAAAATGACAAAACTTATGGCAAAACAAAAAGGTGAGAAAGCAGAACAGTAGAAGCAGAGTCGTTGCGTGGCCCAACACCTTGCATAAAAAGGGAAATTAGATTGGCAACCTTGGCTTTTTCAGAGGGGAATGAGAATGGTTTTTGTAAAAACTGGATGGAACACTGAATGGGAAAGGCTCAGCAACTGGAGGGGTCTGCGTCAAACCTCTCAGGGGCAGGAATCTGTGGTTCTGAAGTTGGTTGTCTAGGGTTAACAGGAACACTAGTAGGATTCTCCACATGGGCAAGCTTGAGTCTTCTTATTCCTTAGATCTGATCTGAGCTTGGAGGTATGTATGTTGTTTTGATGGATAACTGCTTCAATTTGAGCCTTCCAGCCCCGGGGAGTCATGAGGTCCATGATGGCCAGAAAGTACTGTCAGAACGAGTGAATAAGGAATGGACCTCAAAAGGCAACAACTCAGGACAGAGGGTGGCAGGTCTTTATTGCCCCAATAAGCAATGAAGAATATGACGGTGTGGTTTGCCCTCCAGGCAGCAGGTGGCGGTAATAAGCACTGTGCTTAGAGAGGAGACCGGAAAAAGCAGACGAGTAAGGCAGTAAACAGTTGGTGACAAACTTTCAGCAACAGCCAGCGGGTCTCTCTCCCTCTCGAAAACATGTCTAAAAATATCGGACACTCTTGCCGCATGTGGGAGGAGTTTAACTCATAAGACGCGGATGATGAGAGATCAGGATTATTAATTTTGGAGAGTTTTACAAAAAACATTGGTAAACACGTTTCCCCGTCTGGGTTTTTGAGGCTATTCAATGATTTTCTGAGTATGTCCCTGACGTCGTCTCTCCAAAATCTCCAAAACCTCTAACATGTGCTGTCCCTCTGATGTTCTCATTCCTGATCCTATCCATCCTGGTCACTCCCAAAGAGAACCTCAGCATCTTCATCTCTGCTACCTCCAGTTCTGCTTCCTGTCTTTTCCTCAATACCACTGTCTCTGGGTTGAACAACATGGCTGCTCTCACCACAGTTTTTATACATTTCCTTTCATTTCAGCTTAAACTCTTCTATCACACATCACACCGGACACTTTTCTCCCCCCATTCCAACCTGGCTGCACTCACTTCTTCACTTCTTTTCCACACTCTCCATTACTCTGGACTGTTGACCCTATAGATACTTCAAATCCTCCTTCTTTATCTCTTCTCCCTGTAACCTCACTCTTTAACTTGGGTTCCTCTCATTCAAACACATGAACTCCGTCTTGCTGCGGCAAACCTTCCTTCCTCTCCTTTCCAGGGTAAACCTCCACCTCTCTAGCTTTTCCTCCACCTGTTCCCTGCTCTTGCTACAAATCACAATATCGTCTGCAAACATCATAGTCCATGGTGATTCCTGTCTAACCTCATCTGTCAGCCTGTCCATCAACATTGCAAACAGGAAGGGGCTCAGAGCTGATTGTTGATGTAATCCCACCTCCACCTTGAACTCCTCTGTCACTCCTACATCACACCTCACCACTGTCTTACAGCCCTCATACATGTCCTGTTCTAACATCCTTCTCTCTCACTCCAGACTTCTTCATACAATACCACAGTTCCTCTCTGGGTACTTAGTCATGAGCTTTCTCCAGATCTACAAAGACACAGTGTACTCACTATGACCTTCACTATACTTCTCTGTCAACATTCAATATAATTATATTATTATTCAATATAATAATTCTAAAGCAAATATTGCATCCGTAGAGCTCTTTCTTGGCATGAAACCATACTGCTGCTCTCAAATGTTCACTTCTGCTCTTAGACTCCCATCAACTACTATTTCCCATAACTTCATTGTTTGACTCATGAACTTTATTCCTCTGTAGATGCACATGAGGTGTACATCTCCCTTATTCTTAAAAATTAGCACCATTACACTTCTCCATTCCTCAGGCATTGTCTCATCACTTAAGATCCTATTGAACAGCCCAGTCAAAAACTCCACTGCCATCTCTCCTACACACTTCCATATCTCCAAAGGTATATCGTCAGGACCAAGTGGCTTTCCACTCTTCATTCTCTTCAATGCCCCTCTCACAATGCCACATCTCACCCTTACTAATCTTTGGCCAAATCTGAATTCTTCTCTTCTCCCTACCCCTTCATTTTTAGAGGCACTTGTAGTGGAAGTGGTGTCTGAAATAGTTTTTTAAGGGCCAACTCTCCAAGTGGAGGGGGTTCAGCGTTGAGCTGTGCCGTGGAGGAGAAGCGGGTGTACTCTGAAGCACAGAAGTTTACATTTAAATGTAAATAATGACTTCTTTGTTTTAGCATGACCTTTTTAAAGTCATAAATCTGCTGTTGTTTACATATATATTCGAGTGCTGGAAGCTCCACGCTTATGTAGCTGTCCGGTGACTATTGGTGACGTCATAGAGTGGAAGTGACGTCTGAATTCGGAGACTATTTTTCCATAACTCTCCTTTTGGAGGGCTAAATGTAGGGGAAGGGAGAAGTGGTAGTGCCAAGGGAAGAATTCGGATTCTGCCTTTGTTACTTCTTGCTCCACAACAGTCACCTCTTCTATTCTTTGTTCTTTCTCATTTTCTTCATTCTTCAACTCCTCAAAGTATTCTTTCCATTTTTCTATTACACTACTGACACCTGTCAACACATTACCATACCTTTCCTTAACCTGCTGTATGTCCTTCCCATCTCTGTCTCTCAGCCTTGCTAATCTGCATAGGTCAGTCCTCTTTACTACCCAACCTAACATACAAGTCATCATAAACCCCTTTGTTTGACCTTTCACCTTACGCTGCATCTCCCTGTACTCTCCTCAGTCCGCTCTGTGTCACACTTCTTCCTAGCTAGCCTCTTACTTTATTTACAATCCTGTACCTCCTCAATCCACCACCAAATCTCCTATTCAACTGTCTTTCCTGATGACACACCAGATACTCTCCTATCTGTGTCTCCCTGATCACATTAGCTGTAGTTATCCAATCATCTGGAAGTTCCTCCTGACCATCCAGAGCCTGTTTCAACTGCTTCTGAAAAGTCATGCAACATTCTTCCTTTCAGCTTCCACCTGTTTGTCTTCTCTGCTATTGTGCTTTCTTTCTTCATCATCTTCATCACAAGAGTCATCCTACACGCCACCATTCTATGCTGTCTGGAAACACGCTCAACCACCACTACCGTGCAGTCATTGGTCTCCTTCTGATTACACCATCTATATAAAATGTAGTTTGCGTGTTTAGTCACCAATCAAGTCACCAAAGTCCTTGTTTCAAAAGCACCCATCATTGAAAGAGCCAGGTTCAAAGAGAGATTCTACTGCTGGAAAGCACCTTATTTGGTGTGAGGGCAAAGTTGAGACTTCTCTTTTCAGAGTTCCCTGCCTGACAGATTCTTGTCATTACTTATTTTTACATTTTCACCTTCTTGTACCAAACTGGGGCAGCTCATGGATATCTGCTTTTGGTGGTTGTCCTGATTAAATCTTTATAAAATACTGTATATTTTTCTCTGTCTTCATTGTGTCAAAGCACATACTTGAACACTACATTTATATTGTTAACATGGAATGAACATGGTCACTGTCCTGTCTTAGAAAGGAAAAGCCAGTAAAGGACCAACCAAGTGCAAAGAAATGTTTTTTGTTTAGCTTGATACACTTTTAATAAGACTAAATTTGTATTTAAGACCAAAAATATTTGCACCAGTGCATTTTTTGCAATCATTTGTTTTGAATTTAAAACCTGAAACAATATGTTTTGTTGTCATAATATGTATGCCTAAATATGAATTCAGCAGTTTCTTGAAAATTTTCTTTTTCTGACAGGTGTTTATTATTATACTATTAATTATTTGTATTATTTTGATAACATGGCTTTCTAAAATGAAAGTCAGTCATTAACAGAAAGCTAAATTTAGGTTAAACATAAAGACTTTTACATGTTTGTAATTCATTATTTGCAATTTTTTTTTCATTAACCGATAAAATGTAAAAATGTCCTCAAACATATTTATCTTGTCAAATCTGATCTTTTTCAGAAAATATTTGGGTTCCCCTGATCTAACCCTGTCATCTGCATTTTCAACATTCACATCTGCTGCTCTCATGTCCTCCTTTACTACTTCATTGAAAAATCAAACAAATAAAACAAGCAAAAAAGGAATATCAAAAGACATAAACAGAATTAAACCATAATTTTCCAAGCTTTTTTACTAGCATATACCAATGTACCATATACCAGTTGCTGAGTGAATGATACCTGAATTTCATGCCACTTTTTAAATAACACAACGTTTCAGCAGAAACCAAAGGGGACTGCACCAGAGTACAGTAGAAAGTAAACACAGCCCCTTGTTTTCAAGTAGATTTGTGATCTGCACCAGAGTTAAGCCATAGTAATAACTGCTTTTACAGGTGGACACAGGTTTTCTGCAGGCGTGACTGCGGCAGAGCTTGCTATGCTGTCCACCAACTGGCTGGCTTGCATAGCAGGCTCTTTCGCTTCAGCTCCATGGGCTCTGTGACGGGCTGGTGACCTGTCCAGGATGGATCCCGCCTTCACCCAACAGTAACCGTACAGCCTCCAGCAACCCTGCGGCCCCAGCTGGTTAGGAAAATGGATGGAAGTTGAGGACGAAGGTCCACGCATCGCGCGGCCATTTTGAATTCATTTTTCTACTCTTTGATCTAGTCAATAAAAATGCAGGAGACCCACAGAAAATAAAAGTCACAGAACGGTGGGCCCGTAGAGCCAAAATGTTTATGCACATTTTTCTGTGGCCTTGCTGCAGGCGACAGATTGTAGAGAACACTTAAACAACACCTAAGTAAGTAAGGGTGAAGTATGTGAGACACAGGCTTTTTTTTGTACAGCTTTTTTATTTTATCAATCCTCCAAACCCTGTGCACTACGCAAGGGACCCATTCGGACTGTTCAAGAGGAAAGTGAGATAACGCCTTGTGTTCATGGCTGTTTTTCAGAAATGAGGAAATTAGACAATCAAAGCCTAGTTTAGTTCTTTGCAGTGTCTTAAGGGAACTGCAACACACACAAGAGCTCCCTTTAAAATTCCACTGCTCCTGTCTACAACCTTCCATGGGCCAACCCCCCATACCAGTGCATGTGACTACAGCTAAAGTAAACTATCAAATAAGCTAAACCCATTGAACCAGCAGAGTGGATCAAATATGCCAGCATCAATATATTAATATTTACAGACAAAGATGAATTTTCATTTAATCCGTGTATAGATGGCAGTTTTAACACAATAGATTATGCAGCATAATCTTTTTCATGCTAATGGGTTAGTAAGGGGATTGTTTCCCATGTAAACCTCAACCTGTCTGGTCAATTTTCACATCCACAGACGGATACTCTGGCATTTGCTTCCCAATTATACTTGGCTGTCCTGCCTGGTTTTTCACAGTTAATAATAGAAATGCAGCGTTGCAGTAATCTGTCAAATGTGGTCAAAACTTTAAATAAACCTGCCTTATGTTGTAGTTTTAAACTAAATTTAAATGATAATGTATATAGTTCTATAAAAATGCATCCTTAGTGGAGGTTTATATCTTTAGTTTGAGGTTTTGGAGGCAATAAAGTGATGGAACCAAACACATAGAAATAAAAGGTTTTTTAAAAAAATGACAGAATCGACCGACTCACATGTGCACATGAGGTGGCTGAAAGCGTCCCTGGTTGATATTGTAGAAAGTAAAGGCTTGAGTGGGATTGGTGCTGTACTCATCAACTTCCACAGCCATCCTGCTGCCTCTTGGAGGGTGTGACTGAGCCTGTGACTGCTGTCGTCTCGCCGCCATGATCTCTGACAGGGTGAAGGCCATGGCTCGTGTGACCAAAGCTGAGCAGCCGTGTGCGGACAAGGTGTTACTTGATGAATAATTAGGTTGCAAGTAGGGTTTATTACCAGAAAAACTTCTCAAATCTTCGCTGAGCTTAAAGCAGCAGTGACCTGACAATGGAGCATCCTTCCTTCCTCCTCTCTGAAGATCCTCCACACTGAAGAGAGAACAATATCATCGTTAAGAAAAGGAGACAACTGACTCCTGCATGTGACTGATGTCCTATCAGTAAAGTTTATATTTCAAAAGACAGTTTGAACAAAACAATATTTAAACCATTGTTTGTTTCTTGTTGGTCCTACACACTTGTTCACTTTGAACACTGCACTATTCAGGATGAGCTGGAGTCTTTGTTATTGTTGAGTCACAACAACAGGATTTAAAAAAAAAGTTCAAAAAAGGACTTTAAAAAGGTGGCTTTCAAAAGTAAAGGCCGTGTCACTACATACATTTTGCGCATTTTCCGCATATGAAATTTCAGTCTTTTGAGATACATGCGAGATATTTGTAATTCATAAGCCTTGCGTTCATTTTGGCGATGTGCGCAGATGTCTGTCGAGGGAACAACAGGTCTTTACGTGAATTCAGTTTAGAGCTGTTCAAAATTATTGAGAATTACAGTCTATGCATATTTTACATAGTTTATACACAATTATTTTGTAAATCTTAAACAATTGTGCATGATTTTTGTGAGATGCATTTGCAAATTTGTGGCTTTCTGCGACCATTCCACGCATGTCAACGTATGTCTAACAGACTTTTCACGCATGTACCACCGTTGTATAATTTTTATATCAAGTATACAGCGCACATATCACGTTAAATGTGCATCAGTGATCCATGAATCACTAACAAATTGCATTTAAACAGCACAATAATCATGCACAATTTGCATTTTGTGACAGTTATATATTTGTACGTACATCGACCGATCTCTCACCCTTCCGGTAGTCTATACCGAGTGGGGGTCTCCCCGTCCGGCTCATCCGGGTGGGGGTTTCTTGTGAGATGCTGTCCGGCGCCACACTGAGGGCGGGTTGTGAGGGGCCCGGATACAGTGGGCACGGAGGCGAGTCTGGACACACGCCTTGGCCCTTCTCGCTGATTTCCCAAACTGCAGCTACCACCCCCTTCTCTCCAACCCCCTGCGGACTGCCTTGGCTGACATCTAGCAGCTGACTTAGAACTAATGCAGATCAGGGGAATCTGGCTTTTTCATTAAACCAAAGCATCATAAGGGCCCGCGACGGGTGCTGACCATGGTGCTGATGTGATGCGATTTCTGCCCAGTGCTCTGAATGTCAAAGTGAAATAATTCAATGAAGCTTTACGATGAAGGTTTACGTGTTCTTTGTGTGGTTTTAACGTGGTCCATTCATGATACATCTGTGAAAAGACCACAACTTTTCTCACTTTTTCCACTTATATTCATGTATGGCCAATTTTCTTCCGTGCAATATGCGCAAATTGTACATAGTGGCTGTGTGGCATACCCTTAAGGCACATTTCAAAAACAGGAGTAACTTTATAAATTCAGAAATGAAAAAAAGGCTGCAGAACCAGAAAATCTGTGAAGACAGATATAAAATCCCTCGAAAAAGTATATTAGTTACAATTATAAAAACACTTAAAGGTAATCTGATAAATGGTGTGAACTTATATAGCTGTTTAGCACTTTCTTCAAGGACTTAAATGTTTTATAATTAGAATCCTAATTACCAGCAAGTAGGGGGGGTGTAACAATTAAGTGATTCATCGATTTCTATTTCTATGATCAAACTAGAATCAACCTACACCATCAAAAAATAGTTTCAAAATGAGATAAATCAAACATTGATCTGTGAAAATATTATTTGGATTGAGACATAGTATGTTAATTTTACTATCACGTTAAAAACAACTAAGTGCATCACAACACACATGATGACAGCAAAAAATGATCAACCATCATTACAGTCCGATGTGTGGAAACACTTGGAATTTAGCAAAGACAAAGTGTTTATGTGTGTGTGTTTTATTCATGTATCAAGAATAACTAAACTATGATACTATAAAGGTGACCAGGTCTTTTTTATTAGGTTAGCTGTGAGTTTAACCCACAGCAGGACTGGTGAGTTTCACAATCTAAGTGATGTTAGGCAACGGCTAGAAAATACTTTAGAACTGAAATTAATAAAACTGGAAATATGACATTTATTATAAAGTACTTTTTGTTTGGCATTTAGTCTTTTGCATTTTGTGAAGAAATTAGATTTCAACTTGTCTGTTTAAATGTGGGAGGCCTTCCTATCTGCATGTCAGCATCTCAGCTCTGTGGCATCTGGAAGATAACAGAGCAGCTGAGAGGTGCTGAAATGACGGAGACGGAGGTGATAATTTGAGGACAGGCGCCTTTGGAAAAACCCGCCTGGACTGACGTGTGATGTCACCATGCCATCTCGATTCATCATTCACTGCAACCTCACACACTGACAGAAACACGCTTCACGCCTCACACTGCCGCTGTTTGCCACAGGCAAATCCCAGCATGCTCTCTGGATGTGTTTTAAGGGAGCATGCATCATGAGCGCCAGCAGATAGGTTTGAAGGCCTGTGCATGCATATCAGTTTTAAAATGGTTTCTGCTGTCAAGAGTGTGACAGTAACAGCTCCTCTGTTTGCTGCTGACAGACACAGGACTCACTGGCTCAACGCAGACGCATCCGTTCAGATTGTATTGGTTCTGCACAGGACAACCACACCTGCAGTTCACTATTTAACCCAAATATGCATCAACAGACTTATGTCTCTTTGACTCCATATTCTTTATATAACACGTTAAATAAAAAAATGAAGAAATATGTCTATTACCTGTTGGGATTCATGCGGTCTTTTTATGGGCAAATCTATATCCTTAAAGAGATTCCATGTGAAACATATGATTGTTTTTTAAGTGAACCAACAGAGGCGTCTTTCACTGATCTGATCAGCACCTCTTCTCCTCCTAAAGTGGAATCCACCACCAGGCTTTTATCCAAATGCACCGACAGATGACACTCTGGGATCATTCATGTTAGCACTCATTCTGTAATTCCTACTTTATAGTCCCTTTGTTCTTCAGAGGAAGCTCATATGGCAGAGTGGCTTCCATCCAACTGAACGGGTGATGGTTGAGTTTGTAGCAGAAACTGACTCCAAGCTGAGGAAAAGACTGCACTTCGCATTCCAACATTCACACTCATCATATTCTGTGATTTGACATTGTAAGATAATCCTTGAAGATATTTCTTTTTATTTAATAAAATGTAGTTAGAGAGTAAAATTTCTGATTTTTTTTCCTGTTATTTTTGAACAACTGTTAGAGTTGTTCGGCAGAAGAACAACAGTGACAGCTTTAAGTGATTCAGCAAAACGGGTTCTTCCCACTGTGTGTCAAACAGAACTACTGGTTCAGTGTTAATGACCGCCCTGGTTTTGCTTTTACCAGCGGTATACTTCTTTCAAAGGCATTAAAACAAATATGTTTGCTGTTTTAAAATGCTTGACCTAGGCATGGAATTGTTCTGATTCTGTCATAAAGCACAAACAGGCTTTTTGTGGCTCATGCAGTATACATCTTGTTTCAGAAGATTTTTGTCTCTGCTGTCTTTTACATTAATCTAACTCATGTTAACCATGATGTTGACTAAGCACTTCTTATTATTATTTTGTAACTGTTGGGATGTTTTGCATGAAATCCTCAGTGCAATAACTATTCCCTAGAGGTGAAACGCTTCATTTTAACGATTCAATGTTTGTGGTTGCTGAGTCGATTAACTTTTGATTTGGGTTCATTTTGAACGATCTGATTCACTGACCTAATATTGATCAAGGACACCTTTAGCCAAAACTTCAACCAGTGTGACTCTGAGAGAAATACCTGCTACTGAACAGTGCAGGTGAAGTTTTCCACATTCCTTGCATTTCTTGCAAGATAATCAAGTGTAAATTAAATGTTTGTACAAACAAACAAGTAAACAAGAATTAATGGTAAATCCATTCACAATTTAGTTTGATAAAGTTCAGCTCACTGTTGTTTTTCCACATCAAAATGATCCAAAGGGAATACCATTAGAACATTCTACCACAGGGTATGGTCACATGTCTTTGTCAGAGTGTTTCCACACATTGGACTGGGATGATGGTTGCTGCCACCACACCAGTGTTGTCCGCTGGGACACACTTGGTCATTTTTACATTACAGTAACATAAACGTACCATGTCTCGCTCAAAAGGATATTTTTCAAAATCAAACTCGATTATTGATCTATTTCATTTTGAAACTATTTTTTAATTGCATAAGTCGATTCTATTTGATTCTAAATCTGGTTCGATCGCAGGAATAGAAAACAAGTCATGGACTCATCATTCCACCCAAACATCCTACATTTTATGAAGCCATGAACAGAAATCAGATGACAGCCAAATTAATACATGTTTGTCTAAACTGTAAATCTTTTTGGGAGCCTTATCTTTAAGTAGGCTTTTTCAAATTAGTATTGAGAATTTTTTTAAATATATATTTTTGTTAGATAGATAGCGTTTAATGTTTAACCAGTTAGATTAAAACACCAATCCAAACTGGAACGGGAACTTTTGAGGAACTCTCTTCTATAAGGATCCATTTAAACATCCTCTGGCATCCACCAGCACCGGATCCACTGTGAGATGAGTTTATTCTTCATTAAACAATGTCTAGAAACCTTCTGGGATCAACAAACACGCGGATCAGAATCGAGGTTTCGGCGGAACCTGCAGATGGCCGAGGACAATAAACTTATTCACTTTGAAAATGTTTCACTTCAGTTTGAAAGGATTGATTTAGACAGAAGCGTGTTACTATCTGCTGACACCCGTCACGGTTTCACGCCATCATTAAACTTCAGCCGTGCGTTCCCGGGCGGACATGCGCCCGCGGGTGACATGCGCGACTCGTTCTGCTGAGCGGATGCGACGCTGCAGGAAAATGGGATCCCAAGGCGAGTCGGAGCGCCGGGTTAAGAAGCTGGATTAGATGGTCGACTTTTTAATTGGAGGTATTTGTGGTTTAAAGTCGAGGCTGACAGTCGATGGACGCGGAGTGGCGTCGATAAGAAAATAAAACGCGCAGCTGCAGATGACAAAAAAAGAGAGAAAGAAAAAACGAAACAAATTTGAAGGATTCAAAGAATGAACCAACCTGCTCTGAAGGTCGAGAGGCTCAGATGCAGGTGACGCACTGGTCACTGAGAACGCGGAGGAGCGTCCTGGAATGACTGCTTCGCTCTTCTTCTGTCAGTCTGTCACGATGAAGAGGAGCGTGGAGGGGGAGAGGACTGGAGCAGCTGCGCGCGGCTCCATAGCCAAAAATCATTTCATCATCATCATCATCATCAACCAGGAAGCAGTTCTGCTGGAGACACGCTGAAGGACTTCTACCGGCCAATGTGGGTCAATGGGATGAGATGGTTGGAACAAAGTAGGGCAATGGGCTCATGCACCCGTGTTTGCAGCAGGATTTTGAACAGCACGCCTTTACCTTAATGCATTCTTATTTGTTTATCCATTTGAATAATTTATTTGGTAGTAAACTTCGTCAACATTGCTTTTACCAAACAGCTGTCATAGTCTTTGTGTTACTTTCGTTGTTCACCTGTGGACTTACCTCTGATCTGCACAGGTGGTTTTGTCAGAGGTTTTACGCCGGATACTCTTGCTGACACAAGGCACATGGTTTGAGCCTTGAAACACCTTTGTGCCATGTGCCAGCGGCGCGCCCAAGAACCCACACAGGGTTAAGGTCACTGCAGGTCCGGGGTAGGAAGTCCTGCACCCATCCAACCGCTTATTTTATTGAGTTTGCATTCTTTCTCTTTTGTTTCATTCTCTATCATGAGTGTGTTTTGATTCTTTATGAGATAGCTCTGACTTATGAGTGAAAAGACTCCAAATTTTAGCCTATGAAACCAAATCAAATGTTGTTTTAATTTTTTTATTCAAATGCTTTTCGTTGTGTTTCACTGCAGTTTTGTGTTTTTCTCAGTTTTACAACAGAAAGAATGGGATGGTATTTTTACAGAAGTAAAACAATTTCTCTGTAGATATTCTGTCACCTGCTAAAGTTGGAGAAAATGTGTTTAATGAAAATGAACAACAAATATGGTGTATGCTTATCCTTTAATTCCAAAGCATTATTGAACCTTTTCAGGTCAAAGATCTTCTTCACAGAGATGTGTTAAGTGTGAAGGTCTTTTTTCATAGCAGCACAGCCCCAGAGGTAGCAGTCTCCAGCTCTGGTCCTCCAGGGTTTCTGCCTTGCTTGTTTTCAACTGGACTCAGGATCGGCAGGATCATGCCAGGCGCCGCATTCACTAGTGTAGATCACAGGTGTAGGACTGTTGTTTTTCCAGCAGTCTGATATTTCTCCAAACGATCTGGTGATTGTGGGCAATATAAAAACTGGACCAAATGAATCTGGTCAAAGACAAAACTGGAGTATGATTTCGTTCTGATTCAGCTTGTTTGCAACCCTTGCCTCAGAGAAGAGCCAACTTAAGAGCTTTAGTTTGGAGGACTTTGGACATCCCTTCCCTGCTTCACAGAACTACGGAAAATCACCTGATGTAGCCTTCAGGTTTGGACAGCCATGCAATGATCCTGTGCGGCAAAAACACCAGAGAAACACAGTGAACACACCTCACATTTCTTTGCTATAAAATGTCAGGTTTGGAAGAAACCACAAGACAAAGTTATATGTTCTATGTTTCTAAAGCATGTTGGGGTCATGTTACCATGCCAGAAACTAAAATGGAGTTTTTCATAATATTAAAATAGTATTTATTCAATATTTTCTGATGTGTTAAATGTGTTATATGTGCACTGACACTCAAATGATCTTTGCACTTCACAGATGTTGGTGACTGAAGTGTAAAAGATTATTTAAGAAGCTATAAATATGATAGAAATACAAATTGTTTCAGAGGAAATGACAGCAAAATTAATACATGTTTGTCTAAACTGTAAATCTTTTTGGGAGCCTTATCTTTAAGTAGGCTTTTTCAAATTAGTATTGAGAATTTTTTTTAATATATATTTTTGTTAGATAGATAGCGTTTAATGTTTAACCAGTTAGATTAAAACACCAATCCAAACTGGAACGGGAACTTTTGAGGAACTCTCTTCTATAAGGATCCATTTAAACATCCTCTGGCATCCACCAGCACCGGATCCACTGTGAGATGAGTTTATTCTTCATTAAACAATGTCTAGAAACCTTCTGGGATCAACAAACACGCGGAGTGTAAAAGATTATTTAAGAAGCTAGAAATATGATAGAAATACATATTGTTTCAGAGGAAACAGATAAAATCTGCTGATTTTAATCTTCAAAAGTAATCCTGCTGACAAAGATGATCATCAAACCTTCAAACTCCATTTTAGAAGTGAAAATAACGTAGACAGCTCAGGATGGCATCTCAGTTTTTCAAAGCAAAATTTTTATTGTAATCTGAGGGTGCCATCTAGTGGAGAAATTTATAATTAGATCTGCACACTGACACAGGTGAGAGCAGAATATTGAAACCTGTCAATGAGGACACATGGCACAATCAGAGAGTGCAGAGGTCATACACACCCTCTTTTTTCTTATATTTGACTATAAATGAGTCAGATTTTCTTGTCATTCTTTAATGGGGCCTTAAGCTGCCAATGCTACACCAGCATCTAACCGAGGATGAGCAACTCCAGGCCTCGAGGGCTACAGTGTCTGCATGATTTCCCTACTCATGACTGACGACCTGGTTCAGGTGTATCCAGCTAATTAGAACATGCCAGAGCACGGTATGCTGGAAAACATGCAGGAATGCGATCCATAATGCCTGCAGTTACCCATCCCTGATCTAAACCTTTCCAATAACCGGGGGCATGAGCACCGCTTTCTTTTTGACTGACTGCTGCTTTTTTTTAGCACTTCATAGTCTTCTTATATGTTTGCACAGAGTACATAAATGAAACGTCACCTGTCGTTTACACACTTTTCTGTCACAGAAATGATTTTGGAATTGTGGTTTAAGATAATTCAGAAACAGATCTTGATCTCTGATGCTTTGGCTTAAAGTTAAAACAGTTTTGGTCCATCAGAAGGGGTTGGTAGTCCATATCTTATCCTGAACCCTTATGTGGTTCCAGTACGTTAGATTGCCAGTCCCTAAACTCAGTGTGGATGTAAGTGTGTTTTTGTGCTTGATTGCATTAAGGAGGCCCACTTTGAGCACCAACAGATGAAAAAGAGCTAAATGAGTTCAGATCATTTGCCATTAATGTTATATGGCCTATTCTGAAGAGACAGAGGTGACTGACTCAATTGATTTGACCATTTTTCCTTTCTGAGTGACTAGAGGTGAATAATTTCTTCAGAAATGCTATTTCCCCTCAGCATCAATGTTAAGAAGTCAGCATCAAACAAAACAAAACAAATGCAATTTATGTAGTTCTTACCTGTGAGCATTTAGTGTTGTGTTTAATTGCAAACAAAATGTCTGCAAAGTTTTTTTCCCTACATTTTAGACAGTAATTGGATGTGCACCACATTCATCTGCAATTACTTAAACAGTCTCATTCTCCATAAACAGTTATCAAGTGAACTTTCAGCAACTGCCAAAGGGATGCAGACAAGCTGATGATGGGAGTGTAATCTCATCATGTGGAAGACACACTGGCGTGCACATGCTGCCTATGAGTGAGTGCTGTGGAAATATCACATAGGCAAGTATCTGATCTGCCTGTCAAGCGTGATGGATGACCCCAAAAGGGCATCTGGGAAATTATTATTCTAAACAGGCTGTGAACGTCCCTGTTACTAAAGAATGCCACTGACTGTAAAAGGCCTTGTAGGATGCTTAGAGCTTAGTTAATACACTCCAGGAGTGGAAAGAAGGCTGTATTTCAATTGCAAACTTGAAATCTAGAGATCTACACCAAAAGAACCCAAAGTGAGATGACGTGTGAGAGTGAAAGCAAAATAGGATGTTTCATTCTTGTATTCTGCTTGTACAAAGCAATAAAATGATGGAACCAAATGTCAACATTTTCTTCAAAATACTTTAAACCACAGCCATGCACTGTTTTTAATGTCCATTTCAAACAGCTCTCAATCAAACGTATTGCAGTGTCAAACTCTATGCCTGAGCTGCTGTTGGAGCTGCAACTAGTTTCTTACCAAAAGAGTCAATCAGGAATCATTCACAATCATCTGTTTTATCCAGTTTTCCTATTGTGGCTTTGTGCGTTCAAATTTACAATCTGGTCATAAAGACTCTAAAAATGAGACCAATGCTTCTAAGTGTAAATGCTTCAAGTAAATTACTCAAGTAAATGTAATAAGTAAATGTAAGCCTCCATTCAAATGAAGTGGAGGAAAGAGCGCAAATGTTCAATCAAAACATTTAGGCGAGGAAAGAGTAAAAGTTACTTATATTTTTGATACTCAGTGCAAGTACAAAGTAGCCAAAAACATACTTAAGTAAAGTAACAAGTCAATGTACTCAAGTACTTTACAACTCTGCAACCTTGACACTCAAGCACTAGCAGGTCAGATGGGGGGTTAACCCATCAATCAAGTGTGTGACACTTTGTGTTATTCTTTCAAATTAAATTCCAATAAAATATATTTATGTCTGTGGTCATAATATGAGAAAATGTGGAGAAGTTCAAGGGGTATGAATACTTTCACGACCCATGTCGTAGAACACTCTAGAAATGATCAAGCCAGTTGCTGCACAACACTGTCTGAGAGGCTTCCTGCACCAAAAAGGTTTCTCCAGCTCTGCCAGTAAGTCATTGAACTGTTACCAAAAGAGAACATACATAAAATGTCAGAAAGTGAATTGAATGCATAATGATGCATTCTTCTGAAGAAAAAGACTAGAGAGTGAATATTTTCACAGAAATTCAACCTTAAACAGCATAAAGAACAGGCAAGTTCAGATTGAAAGGTTGAAACACTGAGTCATAGAACATGAGCTGACGATGACATCTAAAGTGGGGGATTCATCTCTGGACTCCAGAAGCAGAGCTCATCTTCCTTGGGAAGGAGGTCCAAGAGCCTCCACACCATCACTAGCAGCTTCAGGGAGAGCTCTGATAGCACTCATTTGAATGTACGTTTACATGAAGAATATTTATGTCTTGTGCTATTTGAGAGCATTCTAAAATCATAACTTAATCGGACTGGATTGTTTTGGGAATATGACATGCAGGGGTAGTGTAGACACATTGTTGTGAGAAAAGAATAATGAACAGCCTTAGCCTGAGTTTATGAAAGCATAGAGAACACGAGATACAAGAAATCAACTCACAAAAAAGACCACTTCCATTGGTTTTCTGCTACTGTTTTTTTTTTTTTCAGTACCGGAATTTTTTAATTATTCAAACAATGGCAAAACACTGTGTTACATTTTCTTCCTTTGGGCACAACCGAATTACACAAAGTTCAAATGATTCCTCATAAACATACACACATACACAGTCTCAAGTCACTGCTTCCTCACGCACACATCCATCAGGATCACACACACATTAACACACACACACCAGTCAGCAAACTCTCAGGGAAACAGGGAGTCAACTATACATTTTGGAACATTTCATTTGTTTGAACACTCACACTAAAAAGCAGCCATGACGAAGCATGAAGCAGGCTGAACCACAACATGTCTGTGTGACAGCTATTCCACATGACCTGGAACCTTCGGACAACGGCAAGATTGTTGGATCAGGAACTGATCTTGTTCACACTGAAATCACCGACACATTCTTTCAGCCTATAAATGACGGCTGGCTAACAATCTGCGTGTGTCAACAATGTAATGAGATTTCTCTTCTGCATCACTTGATTCCTGACTTTTGCATGAATGCCAAAAATAAGATCAGGAAGTTCAAACTCAATGCTCTGCAAGACTATTTTGTGGTTTTTCCCATTTCAACCAATTACCTTTTAATATTTTTCATGTCTACAGACTTTTCTTAAGCCTGCGTCTTTGACTGACTTTTAGCCGCTGTTGTAACCTCCTGGATGTAACCTGGAATAGGCTTTCTCAGGGAAAAAAAAAATCACATAAGGGGCTGACTTTTGACTGTTAAGGTTTTCATTAAATTGATCTTCAAATGTACCTTTATATTTTCTTTTAGTTTGAAGTAACTGCCAAAAGGCAAAAGCGCTGCACCCATCTGCTTTAGAAAATGTTCAGTAGCGTAAGCTACACTGTCACAAGAAAGCCTCTTGATCGCACAGTAAGAATTCATTTTCAAAAAAATGCCATTAAGGGACTCTGCAAACATTTTGAAGTTCTTCTGGGGAACCTTAGCTCCCATATTGCAAAAACGTTGACAGGTTTACAGCTGAAACCTGTTGAGTAACATCTCTGCCATCATGTGAACCTTCAGAAAAGACTCAGATGATATACAGTTCTCTTTTGCAGTCACATTGTATATTTCTTGGATTGTACAGAGATAATAGTGCTGATTGGAAGGACAGAAACATTTGGTCAGGTTGTTAAAGAACATCTACACACTGTAATTCTTATTTAATAACAAGAAAGTGCATCAGGGTGATTTGGGACAGTTGTCGCACTGCAAGTAGAGCGATCATACTAGAAGATATTAGAGATGCTTCTTTAATCTGTCAGCTGTTGAATATGGACAGCTCAAGGCTGGACACAGACTATGTTCACAGATTGTAGTGGTGCTAGTTAAACTGGTAAAACAGTAACACTGTAGTTCACTGTTTTACTGAGCAAGTTCAAACTATTGTAATCGAGTAAATCTAACAGGCTACATGGGTTTCCCCCATCTCATGACATGTGGCACATTTCATTACAACACAAAAAAGAAACGAGAAACAGGTTTTTTTCCCTAAAAGATATAAAATTCAAGTGCAATTGAAGGTTCAAAAATTTGTTCTTTACATACATTTATCACTAAAGAAACAGTTTGTTGCTTAAAGGTAGTTTATCTTGTTTTAAAATATATATTTCTTAAAATTTAAATATAGACTTTCTGGTTTAGCCCATGTAATCTTTTCTTGTGCTACAAAGAATAAAAGCACCAACAGAATAATTTGGAGGAATGGTCTAACCTGCCACTGTCGAGCCTTTTGTGGAATACTTGCATGTTTGCAGTGCACCAAATTTCTTCTCATCTCTTTTTATTTTGTGCACAAAAAGAAATCCGAATCAGGATGCAGTTGCATACCTTTTCTGGGTCAGTCTCTTTTCTCATGTCACGACTGTGAAACTGAATCAGAACACATCTTTACATTTTTAACAACCTGTGTGACACGGGCCTCTGAAAGTTATGGCATGTTGTATATAAATTATACAAAACAATACAATACAGAACAAAAGCTGGGTAAAAAAAAAAGAAATATAGAACACATGGAAGGGGGTTCACAACAAAAAATGTAGTAAATGACTGGTAGAAAGGAAAAATAAGCAATATTTGATCACTCTTTGATCTGTCGGTTTACAGATGCTGATTCATCCTTGAAATCCTTCCATTTTCTCATGACATGGACTATTATTGCAAGACAGATTCCAAAACAGCACAAGAGGGACAGCCTTCTTACTTTGCTCTGGTGGTTTTAAGAAGACTTTAAGAAAAACAAGAGATGTATGAAACTATGTTACACTTAGCTGGTAATCTTGGCTCTCCTCAACATTCAATATGAGGCAAACTACTTTTTACAACTGAACTGTTGGTTGAATTAGAAATCATATGATTTATGTATCATAGCAGATCAAATCCTGACAAGTTGAAAAGGAGATGTACAGCAGACAGAACTAAAACTTTTTTCACTTAAATACTTTGCAGAAAGTGCAATCAATTGTAAATCAAATGAACTTCAAAGCATTAAAACGGTGAACAGCGAGACATGGATGTAAAAAAAAAAAAAAAAAAATCCGGAATGATTTGCCTCTTTCCTCACATTAACAGAAAGCTTCTATGTTACAGTCTTTCTGATCCCCCAAAACAATACTGGTCAAACCTTGCTTGAATAAAGCTAAATTCCAACGAAAGGTCGTCAATGTTTAGATGAGGGGGTCAAACATGTTGAACATAACAAGCAAGCAGGGAGACAAATACAGATGATCAAGTCTTCTTACCCACAAAGGGAAAGAAGCACCACATGGGGGAAGACGAATTTAGGGATTTAGGCTAACTTATTGATTATGGAATGTTGCAGATTGAGTCGGTCTTTAGCAGGAAGACGAGGCTTCTTGTGATTAATATGGTTGTAAGAACCTAGTGACTTTGGAGCGTAGCAGCTTGATGAAGGAGCGAGGGAACATCTCTTTGGACTCAGCTGCTGTGTATCTGAAGTAGTTCTGGGGGTGCGCAAGAACGTCAAACAGGGCCTTAATCAGTTTCTTGTCCTGAAAAGGATAAGATAGGTACAACAAAAATGAAAAATACAGACAGTTCTTGCTCATTTCCATGTTTCTATTCCACGTTAAGTTGAACACAGGCCTGGTGATGTGGGGGTACTTTATTCCTACTTTAAGGACGAAAGGTCCCATGTTCAAAATCACACATACTCTCAGAGTTACTGCTCTAACAAGTACTTCTCCTGATTATTAGCAGCTGGTGGTGTTGTCAGACAGGACACCATGATGCACTGACTAACAAAATAACCTGAAAACCCCTTTTGGCCATCAGCAAGTGCTCTGTAATGTACTTTCAAACATATCATCAGTACCTTTAGTATCTCCTGATGGTTCTCAGAGGCGTACAGCCTTCCGTCTCGCACTATGTCCTCTATAAGCTTCTGATAATCCTCTATGGCACACAAAAAATAAAATAACTAAACAAAGAAGGGTATATGAAAAAGTAGACAACTGAAAAACCAAGTGGAACTCATAAAAAAGTTTACCATCATATGTGACATATGGAACTTGGAAGCCTTTGCCACTGTTGACCTCATTAGATTTAAACTGGATCCAAAGTTTGCGTGAGCGAGAAGTGAAGGCAATGGGTCGCTCATAGGTCTGACATGTCTCATACGTGGTTATGGACGTGGGCAGCGCTGGAGGAAAGATGGAGAACGATTAACGTTTCACTGCAATACTTCAGATTTCTTGAAAAAAGATAATTCAGCCTGTACAACTTTGCTAAAACTAGAAAATACAGTGGCTTGAAAAAGTATTCATACCCCTTGAACTTCTCCACATTTTCTCAATTATGACCATAAACATCAATATATTTTAATGTGAAAGACCAACACAAAGTGGCACACACTTGTGAAGCGGAAAAAAACAAATACAACACTGAAAGTGCAGTGTGCAAAAGTCTTCATCCCCCTGAGTCAATACTTTGTGGAACCCCCTTTTGCTTCAATTCCAGCTGCAAATCTTTTGGGGTTTGTCTCTACCAGCTTTACACATCTAGAGACTGAAATCTTTGCCCATTCTTCCTTACAAAACAATTCAAGCTGAGTTAGGTGGAAGATGAATCTCTAGGTAGGTTTGCAGTTGTGCCATACTCTTTCCATCTGCGGATGATGTACTGAACAGTAGTTTGTGGGATGTTCAAAGCTTTTTGAAAATCTTTTTCTAGTCTAACCCTGCTTTAAATTTCTCCACATATTTATCCCTGACCTGTCTGGTGTGTTCCTTACACTTCATGATGATGTTTTCTCCCCAATATTCTCTTGACAAACCACAGAGACTGTCACTAAACAGCTGGATTTGTGTAATGAGATTAATTTACACACAAGTGGACACTATTAAGTCATTAAGTCAAAACTGTCATCAATCATCAAGCAACTTCTGAAGACAACTGGATGCACTCAGAGAAAAGAGGGCTGAATACTTTTGCACACTGCACTTTTCAGTTTTTGATTTGGAAAAAAAAATGAACTCTTGTTTCATTTTCTTTACACTTCACAAGTGTGTGCCACTTTGTGTTGGTCTTTCTCATTAGATTCCAATAAAATATATTTATATTTGTGAACATAATGTGAGAAAATGTGGAGACGTTTCAGGGATATGAATACTTTTGCAAGCCACTGTATCTATGGAAGAATATATTCATGCACTTCTCAATGGAAACGTTCCTGATTTTACATATTACTTTTTGGAGGATTTCATTCCAGTACATCAAAAAGTAGAAGTCTCTTCTTACCACTTTTTCTCATCACCAGTACATCTCCACAGTCATCTTCAATAGGTAGGAAGATTTCTGGCACCACAATGAGGATCCGTCTCTTATGTGGAGGGTTGATGGTCCAGACACAGTCTACATTTGATGGGTAATCTCCAGGGTAGTTAGGAGACTCAATGTAGCCCGTGAACTCACCCAATTCTCCTCCGCAGAGCTGATCTGAGAAGTTTACAAAGAACTGGAATGACGACCCTTGAAACAGCACAAGGTGTTATTGCTTTTAGATGAAAAAGAACCTTACTTTTGCAGTGAGAAACATTTGTGGCACCATCAAAGTCTGTTGTCGTATTCCCGGGGCAGGTGATGCAGTGGTTCTGCCCAAACTCTGACTGGTAAGTCCCAGCTTGGCACCGGATACAGCGGTGGGTGGTAGAGTTGTAGTAATGTCCAGGAGCACAGTGCACTAGAAAAGAGCATGCAAACTAAACAACTGAAACACTAAGAGGAACAAATTACCACAAGGCATCATTTTATGTCTGTCATCATTACTGGATCAAACTGTCAACAACACGCAGTTTACAAAATGTAAAGCCAAATGATGTGAACAAATTTAAACTGAAGGAAAAAAAACTTTAAGATACAAAGGAACTAACAGCTTGACCTTTTAAGAGATTAGTCCAAAATGAATGTTCTAGAATAACAGGCTTGATTAAAAAAATATTCAGATGTCAGAAGAAGTACAAGGCATTTCTGAAGATGTCTGGTTTCTTCCTCGAATGTCATGAATGTCACCATTGTTATAATTGCAATACAATTATGTCTGACTTTTAAGGTTATTTTGGCAGAAACAAAAGTAATGGCTTCACTATCTACAGAAACACACTTTGAAATAAGAAACAAGAAACTATTAAAAACTATTAAAACAACAAACTCATAAGTACTTTGAAACCATCAAGTCTTAAAATCAGAATAATTGATTGCTTAAAAACTGTAGAACTGTAGAAGTATAACAAACCTTTGGCTTCACAGTCTCTGAATGAGACAGATCCTTCATTCTTAGTCATAAGACCTCCTCCACATCGAAAACACAGAACCCGGCCCAGTTCTGGCTGGTAAGTACCCTGTGGGCATGGTTGGCAGGGGTGAAAGCCATCAGAAGAAAACTGACCTGCAGGACACTGACCTGTAGAATAGATCAGAACAAACGACCTGTTATTATTCTTTTATTTGTCTAAGCACAGTCATTTAACAGGAAACCTAATGGAACTACTGCCCACTCCAGTCAAAAGAACATCCTAGTTCTCTTAATGAATTTTATCAAACAATCTAAGACTTGAAGACAAAGAAGGCCAGCATGCACAAAATAAAAATGTCCTTTAGCTATGCATTGACATTCAGAGCTGCTGTGAAAATGTCACAAATACTAAGCTAAGTCATGACTTTCCTTGAACTAGTTAAGAAGAAACACGTTTTCAAACATCACTGAGGAATTAGTTATGTCAAACAGGCATCAATTGGTTGCATTTTATATTATTTAGGACTTGTAAATAGTTTTGGTTTGATGTATTTGTCAGTATAAAAGACTAGAGCCTTGGTCACATCCTTTTGTACTGGGGTTGACCCCAAGGGGTGCTTTGGGTTTTTGGGTTGACCGGACAGGTGAAGGGTCATAGTAAGGAGCGGCCACATCTTCCAGGGAGCAAAGATGGATTTTGCAGTTCCCTTGTGGCTCGTGCGGCCACCTCATGGGACATCATGAATGTGTCTAATCATTCAAAGTCATCAACACCGCCTGTGTGAGTGTTAGCATGTGCCTCCCAATGAGAAATCTCAAAAAAGCTTAGACTAGTGGTAGTTCTCTAGTCATTCATGACTGTTAACAAGTCTCCAGAGTTTTTTCCCAAATTCATTAGAAAAAACATGCTCTACATACATCATTATGTACATTATTAGACAAAGTCAAAATGTTTGCTGTGAAACAACTATTGAACAAATTTCCACTAAATAGTGACACACTAAAATGACCCAACACCAGACATACACACTACCAATCAAAAGATTAAAAATACTCCAAAATGTCATTTTTTGATTAAAAATCTGTAGTTGCCCTATAATAAAAAGTCTGTGCAAATAAACAACTGGAGTAACAAAAAGAAATCCTGGACCCATTTCATTGACCAAATTGTGTTCTAAACCTTTTTCAAAACAAAACAAAACAACAATTTTTTTTACAGACGACATCTGAACAAAGCAGTATTTATTTCATTTAACAATAGAAATGAAATATATTGTTCAGAAAGTTTTTTTTTTTTTCAAATCTCCAACAGAATTACTCATAAATATTTATTCCTTGTAGAGTTCTTTGCTTCAGCAAAGTCCTTTTAGTCCAAAGCAGCTCCAAGGGCTTCAGGTCTGGAGAGTGTGCTGACCACTGCCTGTTTTCATGGTGTCCCTCTTGTTATTTTGCTCTCAGGTAGTTCACAATATACTTTGAACTTGGTTTGACAGAGTTCAAATGAAAGAATCAACCTGGACTTTAATTCCATGCTGGACACGTTTCATTTAACAGCTCTGTGGTTTACAATGGTTGAAAAACAGGCTAAAAGCAGTAGGCTGGAGCCAAACTTTATCTTAAATTTAATTTATGTCCAGGTAATATCAGAAGTGAAGTGATTAAAGTTAAAGTCTTTTACCTAAATACATCACAATATCTTTTTTAAAAACTGAAAGCATTGTCTGTTTATGTAAAAAACAAAGAAAGAAAAAGTGGTTTACCTCCACACTGAGACACATTCTTGGCTCCAACAATGCCCTGTCCGTCTGTACTAGGACATGGTTCACAGGACAGTTGACCATCAGTATCCTGGTATGTTCCTGGAGGACAGTGGACACACTGCTCCTGCTCCCCGCTGTAAAATGTCCCCACACCGCAGCTCACTGAGGGGCAGTGAAAGAGTGACCTCTCTGTAGCGTTCAACAGGTCACCAGTGTCAAGGTAACTCAGACTCTGTCCTTACCACATTTTTCATCCCGAAATACTTGTCCTGTGTTGCAGATTTCCGCTCCTTCTGAAATCTTGGATGGTTTTTGAGCTACCTCATATTCTGTTCCAGAAAACTGGATGTAGAACTGTTGTTTGTTGATGGACTTCCTAAGTGTGCGCATGGCGTTCTGCAGCTTCACCTTCATCTTTGCCCTCACACAATCTACATTACATAAATCTAAAAGAAACATTACATTTTCCAATTAATTAAGAAAAATGTCTTTGGTTTATTGTTGTTTTAATTCAGATTTTAGTGTGAAGTGGACATTGGACTCAAAAAAAGACACACCTGAGGCTTCCTCCTCGTTCATTTCCATTTCAAACTCAGCAGTGATGAGAGAAACCTCTTTTGAAGGAGACTTGCGCCCTCTACGACGCCTTTTTGAGGAATCACACTTGAGATTGACAAATGTGACCTGACAGTCATCAGTGCATGGAAATTGTCCTCCTTCAAGACGAAAAAAAACAAAAACTGTGGGCCCTGTTGCTCAGATGAATTCTGTCTGTGAATGGAAGCTCATTAGACACTGACAAAATGCCACAGATTTTCTTTACCTGAAACAATCTGCTTGGATATCTCTCTATGTTTCTCCTTATTGCGGGGTCTCAGGTGGCACTTGGCGTCTTTCATCTTGAACCTGGTCTTGTGCTTGATAGGGGGTGCCAGTGTCTCTTTAAAAGTAGACATTAGAAACACAGATGTTTTCATATAGGCCCTGAATATCAAAACTTTGGATCACAATGATCCAGAATCCAGAATTCCGAATCAACACCACAGATTAAAGTTTTTTATACCAGTATTTGTTGGATCAGATCAAATTTGCTCATATATAATTGGATACAAATTTCCAGATCTGTCCACAAGATCAGAGACGAGAACCAAGAAAAAGTTGGACCTTTCCCCGCAGAGAGAAAAGAGTCTGCAGGACTTGATCTGTGAGCAATACCTTTCCCTGGGATGATTATTTTCAAAATTAGACAGAGATTCATCATATTTTCTTATTAAGTATGTAGCTTTTGTAAGAGCATTACAAGAATGAATTTTATGGAGTTCCTGCTCAATCAAGATCACTGTTTTGAACGTACTAGTTGTTGTAGCATCACTTTAATTTTGATTCTTTGTAAATGCATTTCTGTTCAGATCAAGGATGTTACAGGTGGGATTATAAAAGTTTGCTTCTTCCCACTGCCTTTCAAGCAATAAATCAAGCTCTATACTTGACTTTAGTTAACTAAAGTTCACCATATTTAATTACAAAATAATTTAATTCATACATTCTTGCTTAAGTGTGACTTTTGTTTGTTTTTTCTTATATCAATACATTTCATTATTTCTGTAATGAGTTTGAAAAATCTGTTTGATTTTTGTTTGTCTTGTATTGTCCACAAGTATGCTTGAAATAAACCAGATCAATCAATCAATCAATGTTACCATGCAGTAAACTCATGGACACACCATTGACTCTAGGAAATAGTAAATTTGTTGAAGTTAAAAAAGTTTTTTGACGTGCTGGCTCATCCAGCGACCGTGGTGCAGTGGAAAGGGCAGTCGGCTTCTGATCGAAGGATTGCAGGTTCATTTCCCGCCTTGCCCGCCCATGTGTCAAAGTGTCCTTGGGCAAGATACTGAACCCCACATTGCCTCTGATGGAAGGTTGGCGCCAGTGTTCGGCAGCGGAGCCGCCATCAGTGTATGAATGTGTGTGTGAATGGGACCATGACTGTAAAGCGCTTTGGGCCTTCAATGAAGGTAGAAAAGCGCTATATAAGTAAACACCATCCAGCTAAATCAAGGCTCCCCAACCTCCAGGCCGCAAACCAGTACCGGTCCGGTACTGATAGATTGATAGCCTTATTCAAAGTCCCTTTAACCCTGAATAAATCTTCTACCTTACCAGCATTAAAGCAACCCCAGACCATCACGCTACCCCCACCTTGCTTGACAGATGGCGTCAGACACTGTTCCAGCATCTGTTTTGTTGTTCTGCGTGTCACAAATGTTCTTCTGTGTGATCCAAACACCTCAAACTTCGATTAGTCTGTCAATAACACTTTTTTTCAATCTTCCTCTGTCCAGTGCCTTTGATTTTTGCCCATATTAATCTTTTTTTTTTTTTTTTGACCAGTCACAGATATGGCTTTTTCTTTGCCACTCTGCAGCCTGAAGTCGCCTCTTCACTGTAGATGTTTACACTGTTTTTCAGGTACTATTTAATGAAGCTGCCAATTGAAGACCTGTGAGGCTTCTATTTCTCAAACTGAAGACTCTAATGGGTTTATCTTCTCACTAAGGTGTGCAGCGGGTCCTCCCACTACTTTTTCTACTCTGGTTAGAGCCCGTTTGGGCTGTTCTCTGAAGAGAGATGTACACGTCAATGAAAAAAACCTTCAGTTTCTTGACAATTTGGAATAGCTTTCATTTCTAAGAACAGCAGTAGACTGTTGAGTTTCACATGAAAATTCTCGTTTCTGCCCATTTTGAGCGATTAACTGATCCCACAATTCTGATGCTCCAGATATGAAACCTACTCAAAGGGAGGTCAGTTTTATAGTTTTAAGCTGTGCAACATAATTGCACAATGATTTTGATTTAGATAGTAATTTCCCATTTCCATTTCCATTGTCATTCATTTCCACATATTCACAATTTTCTTTTTTCATGTGGCCATAAAGAATACTCGAATTAGGTCTCCACAGTGTTGTTTTCTTTTCAGTCTCCATGTATATGTTCAAATACAAAGATAGTGCTCTGACAGATCTATTAGCCCAATTTCACAGTTTTTTTCCCCCTATATCTATCTCTACTGTACATAAAGAAATAATCAATTCTCGAGTACAACAAAACAAGAACAGAAAAATATGTAGGTATAATCTCTTTAAGAGTTCCCTCCAGATATCTAAAATTCCCAGTTCAGACATCATTTTACCGATGTTTTTACAAGTATTACTTTTGTGCTGGACCTTTCCAGAAGAATCCAGCTGCGGGTTAAGTTTAAGCCAGAGATCTGAAACTTGATGCTCACTAAGTCCATCACTATCTCCAAGGAATAGCCCTGTTCCCAAAGGTGGGGGGGGGGGGGGGGGGGGGGGGGGGGGGGGGTTGGTCTGTGCTGGCCCTATTCATTAATGACTACACCTTTGCTAAAAAGAGGCACTTGTTGCATGCTGCTTCCACAGTCAACCTTGAACTATCTGTGTGTACCTCTGTCTGTCTTGTTCTCAGTTGTACTGATAAACAATGAATTTCCCTCAAGATTAATAAAGTGCAAATGAATTGAAAACAAAAAAAAACCTGTCCTGACTATCCCACTGAAGTTTTCTGCTTCAACTTGTTTGACTTCCACTCCACAGAAATTTAAAAAAATATACCGGTATATTTGGCAGAGACAACTGCAAGCTTCTGGACCAGTTTAGGGAAAATTGAAAGAAAAATCCATGCAAAAGTTTTCCAGATCACAAGAGCAAAATTTCACTCATTTGAAAAGCATTCAAGAGAAATTTTGCTTCAGGACTGAGATAATCATCAGTGAGAGGAAAGCAGGGGTGATTTAGAACAACATATGAGGTCTGCATTATTCTTTAATTTCAGATTGAAGTTGTTTGTCAAGTATGAACGTCATTTTATTTTCTGTGCCAAAAATGAAGCCAGACAAATTGTGGTGGTGCTGGAGGCACTGTGGTAAACTATGCTGACTGCATACACTACAAGTGTAGTGTGTTTAATCTCGAAAGCAGTAAGCAGGCAAGAAAAGACAAAGGATAATTGAATGGCAGAGAAGGGTTTCTACGTTTTTGTTTGTCTTTATTCAAGTCTGGGGAGCATTTTAATTGTATACTGTATATGTGCAGAGTTATGTTCTACAAGTTATATCAAGCAGTTTTTTCCTCATACAATTTTCCTATTTGTTAGTCAAGTAATATCCTAAATCTCAAATTCACTGAAAATCACATTAAGAGGGATGCAGAAAAAAAATGTTTTTCAAACTTTTAAATCTCAGTGTGTGATGGACGAACACCCTTTGTTCACCTTACCAGCACAGGTGGGTAGAGTAGATGAGACATTCCTCTTCTGTAGGGATCTACCAGGTTGGATGGGTACGCCGCAGCTCAGTGTGTAGCTATTCTCCGAGTCTGTAGAAAACAAACCAGCTTACTACTTTAAAAAATTACCGTGAGAAATGTTTGAGGAACAGCTTACTTAGAGCTTAGACTTGAAAGATGAAAAGTTTTGTTGAAACACTTTTAGGATCTGTCAATTTGCTGTATTAATAAACCATCATGGAAGATATAACATCTGCTCTTGTCAGATTTGTAATATAAAAGTCAAAGGATCTATGAATCTGATCCTTCACCTTATTTTATATGTAAAACACAATGATACAACTTTGAATTCATTGAAAACCAAACACTTTTGGAAATCATAAAAATAAGATGATTGAATAAGAATCCAGGCTTCGTTTATCCGCAGGAATTTACATGCCCCCCTCCCTTTAAAATGTTCTCCAAAGGCAGAAAAACTAATATTTCACTTCATGCCTAAGAGCTATCTTTCATTCTTACACAATAGATGCCAAGTAAAACTAAGAAAAAGCTGCACTTTGGGAAAGATTAAAGTATGTAATCAATTCACAAATGCCTGTTAGGCAATATCTCAGGAGAAGAGGCTGGGGCGATGGCCAAACTGGTGTGATGGGTGAAGCCAAGAAAACCTTGCAGAGTGCAAAAAAAACATCAGGCTGAGCCAAGAGCCCTGCTACCCCAAAGAGTTCAGAAATACAGCAACAACCAACACAAACGCCCTCAACAAGTGTCATTGGAAGATAAAGGAGCTGCATCTGGTGAAGGGTGTTACCAGAGCCCAGTGGCTTTTGCAGCCAACAGGAAAATGTGCTATACTTTACATGTTAATGCCTTCTATTTAAAAAGCTCTTCCTAAAGCAAATACATTCCTCTGTGATATTTGATTGGTTAATACTCAATAATGAATGCCCATTTTTAAAAATGAACTTTAAAAATATTGCAGTCTCTCCTTTCATCTGTCCATCTTCTGTTACCACTTATTCCTGTGCAGGGTCTCGAGGAAGGGTGGGGCTTACCTTGGTCAGTTCACTACTCCATTGCAGGACTACACACACGCACACACACTCTTAAAGGGAAATTTAGAGTCATTGGTCAATCATACTATGAACTGTGCAAAGGCCTGAGAAAAGGAACCAGCTGGAATTCAAACCATCAGGGCAACAGTGCAAACCCCTTCAGGGGTGTCTGTGGGAGAGGTTGGACACTTACTTTTCTGACTTTTTACTTTAATTATTCATAAACAAGGACAATTTGAAGTAAGTTTTGAAAGTTTCTATTTTGTAACAATGTAATTTAGTTTCATGTTAGCCCTTCTTCTACCTAAGGATAAAAAGTACATTCTTGGTAATGTACAACCCCAATTGAAAGATATTATTTTAAAGGTATTTTTCTGAAATCATTATCCACAGAAGAAGTATGCTTTGCAAGCTGAGGAACAAAAGATGGAAGGGAGGAGTTCAAGATAAAAAAAATAATACAGATAGATGATATGAGAGACAGAGGAAAAAAGAAAGGTACTGGAGAGGGATAGAGGATGTCCAGGAAGAAGAGAGCCAGTGAAATTGCAATGTTTATGTTTATTTCAGATGAAGAAAAACATTTGTTCAAATAAAAGACAAGATGTTCTCTATGGGTTTCAAGGTTTTTTTTTTTTAAAGATAAATAAGAAATTCAGTTACCAATTTGCCGACTCAGTCAGATCATTTTCAGCACTGTCTGATGTATGTTTTTGTATTTTCGGGGTGTTCATAAAAAAATTTTGCTTTTATTTTTTAAGCAACAAACAATCTTCAGATTTAAATCCTGTTTTATTCATCTATTGTGCCACTGTACAATAGATGAAGTTTGAAAATGCCATTTTTAAAAATCAGTTTTCAAAAACGTGTGAAATTAAGCTTAGTATATATATTTCATTTACTGGATGTCAGAATACCTAAGTCTATTACAAGATAAATCATAAGTTAAGATTCATTTTGGGATATTATGGATGTTTATTGTGGAGTTTGAGTATGTCTGACAGAGATGACTTAAAGCAGGGCATTCAGATAAACATGAGAATTTCTTCAAATGTGTTTAACATCGAACTTGGATGCACCTTTACATGGGTAAATAGCAAACGTCTTTAATGAATTTGGAACGATTTTACATTTTTTTAAAGGTCTTTTGTCCCAGCTCTCAAGAATCATTGGTTTGTAGCAAAGTATCATGTCTTTAACAAAACGTTCAACATCTTGTGGTCTGAAGATTCTACTGTGCAATGACATCAGAATAATATTTTATGTCCTATCTCAACAGTTATAGAACTGTGTTCTATTGGTTAACAATAACGCTTCCAGGTTGTCAATTCAGAGGAATATGAACCATCACACATTCAAGTCTATTGGTCTACCTGCGAGAAAGAGCGCGTTGGAGGGGCATGACAACGAGCACATCTCTGCCCCTGCGCTTTTAGTGCATGTCAGCTGTGCTCTGGGTGCTGGCTTTCCATTGGGAAGACACTTTGCAACCTCTGAGGAACATATACACACAACACAAAAGGGGTAGACACACTTTATATTTAGATGAAGATTGGCTGTAAAAGTACAAAAAATAAGGAACAATGAGATGCTGCTCACCAATGCAGTCTTTCTTGTTCCAGTGGAGTTTCATGCCAAGTGGACACAAACACTCGTAGCTGCCCTGTGTGTTTATGCAGCCATACTCACAGCTCCCATTATTGATGCTACACTCATCGATATCTGACACCAAACACAGGGAACATGAAGGTGGAATGCAGTTTTCTCTTTCAAATAGTAATGACAAAAAAAGAATAAAACAAGATCCGGGCCATATGGGTCAGTATACTGTTGTAACAGACACTCACCTCCACAGTGTGTGAGGCCGTAGAGAACATACCCCTTCTTGCACAAGCACTGAAAACTGCCTGGATAGTTGATGCAGGTGTGATCACAGGTCCTCTCAAATGAACACTCATCTATATCTAAGGGACACAGAAAATTCCACACAAATGATCTCCCGGAATAGGAACATCAAAGAACTGTGAAGACTAAAATGGGCCAACAGTGTAAGAAGAAACTATTCAGGAGAATACATTGAAAACATACTTTCTTCTATATCATTTCATTTTCTCATGAGACAATCAGAAAAAAAGACCCTTAAAGGACTCAGAGTAAGAATACTACACTATACTATAAATGTTATTATCACTGAGGCCAAAACTTGAGATCACAATCAAAGTGATCCAGATGACCAATCCCAAACTCAAACAATTCAATTTGCAATTTGATCATGCAATTGAAAATGTATTTTGTTATTGACATTTTTATACGCAATTCAGACTTGCATTATGAAAATGCATTTGCAATTCACAATTCAATATGAAAAAATACAATTGCCTTTTAAATTGTCATGAGTTTTTTGATACCATAATTTAAATGAAAATGCATTTTGCAATCTGCAATTCAAAGGTAAATCTGGTCATGACTTTTCTACACAGTGTTTGTTTTAAATTCATTTTAAAATTACTTAAAATCACTGCATTTTCAAATGCAATGTTGTTTTTTTTCAAAACACAAATGAAATAGCAAAATAGATCAAATAGATGGAGAATTTTTTAATATTCATATGCCCAGAATTTATCCATCAAGATCTAAACAAATGGATACATACATATTTATACAGCATAAAAAAACAAACATACAGAGGACTTCTAAAAGCAGTAGTCCCCAACCTTTTTCAGGTCACAGGCTGGTTTCATATCAGTCAATATTTTCACTGACTGAACTGGGCCCAAGTTGGAGCTTAATAATTTGAGGTTTTTGTTTTCAAAAAAATCTATTAAAAATGTTACTACAAGAGACTGAGTTTTATTAAAAAGTCTGAAAATATCAGTAGATATTTTACAGATGACAAAGTTTCAATGAAACAAAGTTTTTCATTTCATTTTAAAAGTTGTTTCTGATTTGTAAAAATTCTATGACAGAAACATTACAGTTTTTTTCCACATAGAATATATATATATATATATATATATATATATATATAGGCAGTTCTGAAGTAGTCCAACCCGGTACTAGCAAGATGTGCCTAATAAAGTGGCCAATATTGAATACTTGAGTATCATAATACTGAAATATAATGTTTGCTTTAAAAGCCACTACACAGATGCTACAAAGTACTAATGAAACCATTTCATTTACACATCTAGATATGAGAAAAATGGAAAATAAAATTGTATGTGTTTCAGTTTTTCTCAGATGGTCTTGTGATAAAACCAGTTATGCCATTTGAATAAAGTATTTTTTTCATAAAAATAGGAAAAGTTTTCGTATCACTGGTAAAAGCAGAATTCCAGAACTATGTGATCCCACAATGGTGGAATAAATGATCTAATTCTACATTCACAACTTCTGACACTCTAAAAAATCTGTCCAGTGATCTGTGTGTAAATTACTTGGCAAATGCCAGTCACTGACCTTGACATGTACGCTCATCTGTGAGAAGTTTATGTCCTTTCTGGCAGCTGCACTCAAAAGAACCCACTGTGTTTCTGCAAAAGTGGTCACAGCCTCCGTTGTTCTCCTGGCATTCATCGATGTCTGGATCAAAAGTGGATGACAAAGACAAATCATATTTTAGTGAAAAATAAACTCCACGTTCAGTCTAAACAGTAAATATTCCAGTAGATCATGTCAAGAATGATAAAGGCAATGTAATTCAACTTGTTTGTATGATTAATAGGGAAAATGCACAATACACAGATAAGAGATAAAAAAAAAAGAGAAATGTTTTTATTAGAAATCCTTCCTCAAAAAAATAAACAAAAAAATGAATTGCCTCCAAAAAATTAAAGAGTTTATGAATATTCATTTCCATCATAGCCACAAGGTGGCTCAAGCCAAGGTTCCAAATGAGGAGAAGAAGAAGAAGAGCTTCTCTGTTTAAGTAATGTGTGGATGTAGGGAGACAGTAATCCAGCCAAAGATTTATAAATAAAAATGTACCAATAATACTGCCTCCTAGTGGAGAGAGAATGCCATCCCAGTCGTGAGTACAGTTCACAATGATGTGTCATTGCCTTGCAGTTCGTTATAAACTGTAAATGGAATGGTCAATACTGTCCAGCATTTAAAGACATGGAGAAGAGGCATTCATATAAAAAAAGATCACCATAGTCTAGCACAGTTAAAAAAATAAGAAGTTGTATTTACAAGATGCTTCATTGCCTTAACAAGAACAAGACCCTAAGATATTTAAACTCCTTCACCTGGGGCAGGAGCTCACCCAGAAAGGCCAAACTACCTTTCTCTGGCCGAGAACTATGGCCTCAGACTTAGCTGTGCTGACCCTCATCACATCTGCTTCACACTCAAATTGCCCCAATACATGCTGGAGGTCCTGGCTCGATGAAGCCAACAAGACAGCATCATCTGCAAAGAGCAGAGAGGAAATCCTTTGGTTTCCAAACCAGACCCCCTCCGGCCCCTGGATATGCCTTGAAATTCTGTCCATATAGACTATGAACAGAACTGGTAATAAAGGGCAGCCCTGCCAGAGCCCAACATGCACTGGGAACAGGTCCGACTTACTCCTGGCTATGCAAACCAAGCTCCTGCTCTGGTCATACAAAGACCTGACAGCCCTGATTAAGGCTCCCCGGACCCTGTTCTCCCAGAGCACCCTCCACAGGACACCACAAGGGCTTCATCAAATCCAAAAAAACATATATGGACTGGATGAACATACTTCCACAAACCCTCCATCACCGTGTTCAGCACTGTTCCCCAACTTTTTTTGTAGCTGCGGACCAGTCAATCCCTCAGGATTTCACCGTGGACCGGGGTGGTGGGGTGTGTGTGTGTGCAATGACAAAGAAACACTATACTTAAATGCAGAGCAAATTTCATTCATTCATTCATTCATTTTCCAATCCGCTTTATACCTTTCGGGGTCACGGGGTTTTCGGAGCCTAACCCGGCTACTCATGGGCGAAGGCAGGGGACACCCCTGGACTGGTCCCCAGTCTGTCGCAGGGGCCACAAACACACACCTATGCACACTCACATTCACACCTACGGACAATTTAGATTAACCAATTAACCTATGAAGCATGTTTTTGGACGGTGGGAGGAAGCCGGAGTACCCGGAGAAAACCCACGCATGCACGGGGAGAACATGCAAACTCCGCACAGAAAGGTCCCCCAGCCAGGACTTGAACCGGGAACCTTCTTGCTGTGAGGCAGGAGTGCTAACCACCGCGCCACCGTGCAGCCTCAGAGCAAATTTATTAATATTAATTTATAAAATAACACCAGTGGAACCTCAAACATCAAATTCTGGTAACATCCTCTGCCTATTAATTTAATCTTTATTATGCAAACAGACTCAGGGTGTGGAAATCGTCTCTTGCGATAAACCTATATTTTAAGTAGGACTTCCAGTAGCGCACTGTTTTTTTTTTGGTTTTTAAGTTGTAGCCTTTTCTTCAGTCTGTCCTTCTGTCTGTCCCTGCACTAATCCCTTATACATTTGCAAAGAAACGTACCACATACAACTTCTTGTTGCACTCAACTACTTTTAGCACTCAAGTGACCAAAATGTAAATGAGTGAATCCCGTCATCTACAAAACCAAAAGAATTTTCAAAATAAAAGATTGCTCAAACATAGTAATTTTGCTTCCCTGACCACACTTTACAGCTCAAGCGATCGAAGGTGTAGATGAGAGAATCAGGTTATTTTTCAAAATAAAAGATTGTCGAGACTCAAAAGAAAAAAACGCGTATAATGAATTATTTCCTCCGGTGCCAATTGATCCACGGACCGGTACAAGTCCACGGCCTTGTAGTTGGGGACCACGGCTGTAGAGGGTGTAGAGCCACTGTTGCACGACAAAGTCATAAGCTGCACAACTCTTCCTGGATCTGAGGCTTGACTGTCAGATGAACTGTCCTCTCCAGTACCCTGGCATTGACTTTCCCAGAGAGGCTGAGGAGTGTGATTGCCCGGTAGTTGGAACACACCTTTAGTACCCAGCCTGGATTCTGTGGTTAATGTTCGATTTGATGTTTGAAGTCACTTTCACTGGTTTATGGTTGACAGGCTGCTTTGATATCTCCTATAATCAAAATTGCTGCATTATATAATGATACTCAACTTGTTTTGCTTCTTTGTCTGTTTATTTTTTGCTGTTTCACAGCAGTTGATGTAGTCCTCCTTGTCAAAATAAAGATGCAAATAAATGTTAAAATTCCTAAATTTCAGACTTACTTTGACTATAGCAGTACCTATAAACACAAAAAAGATGGCAAGATCATGCACTGCAAAAACTGGATATTAAGAAAGTAAGAAAAGAGGCTTGTTTAAAAAAAAAAGTCAGATTTTCTGTCTTGCAAAAAAATATCTAATCAGGAAAGTTTTTCAATAGCAAAAGGTCATAGTTTGAAAACCAAAATCTGAGTGGCCTTTTTTTCCAGTGTGGCACTAAGACACAGATTAAAACAACAAAAATACACATAAGATTTTTTTTTCTTCAATTGTCTTATTCTATGGGAACATAATTTCAGAAGTAAAATTCACCTTAGAAATTGTTGAAGTTACTATTTTAGTGCGTCTGTTACTTTTTTTTTAAATTAGAGAAAAATACTGGCACAGCAAAGTTCATTGTGTACCAAAACAAGTCATAGGAGTGAAAAGCTATTTCCCAATTAGTATTTGTTAAGCAAGACATTCACAAACAAAAACATCACAAGTAGTCTGGGTTCTTGTGTAAAATCTGTGGACCACCACCCTGAGCCTACCCAACACAGACAGCTTCTTAATTATGCTGGCATCTGCACAAACTGGCAGAATACTGAAGCTACCCACACTTAATGACCACTCTGTGCATGGCTGTGCCTTATTACAAGCTTTACAATTACCTTTAATGAAGCTTAAATATTCTTTGAGTTTAACTAAATACATTAAGCCCCCACACATATGGAAATGATCACGAGAATAGAGAGGGCAAGTCTGCAGAGGTGTCCTGAGTGTAGCCCTGGTGTTGTCTTTGTGGTTCTTTTTAACGTTGCTAGAACATTATCCTAACAAATCAGTATTTCAGTTATAAGTTTTCTTGTTGCTTCTGTTCTGCCATGTTGTTCCCAGATTGTGCATCTTAGTAGGATTTGTTTTATCTTGTATTGTTAGCAGATGTTTTGCTTTTTCAAGTAAAAATGTATCATTCAGGAACTGGATGACGTTTTGGCTTAAAAATTTCGATGCGATTAGCTCAGTTAACAGATCAACTGTACAGTTTTTACTATATAATTTAGTTGGTGTTTTTAAACACTTGGTGAAACTCTGTTACCAACACTGGTTAATACTTACTGGTTTATTAACTTACTGGTTAGTAAGTTAATATAATAAGATTATCTCTTAGTAACAATTTGATGTCTCACATGATTTAAAATTAATTTCAGCAAGTTTCAAAATTTGTCTCAACCAATTTTTCCAAAATTGCATGTTTCATTTTAACAACTTCACTATTTATTCTACAATATTTACTCTTATACATTTTGCAGATGATAAAATAAACCCTTTAAAGGAACACAAGTCCAACTTTTTTTAACTGAGAAATGAATTAAGTATAATTTTCAAGTAAAATGATGTGGTACCAGGGTTGAAATAAGGGTAATGAGGTTGCATAAAGTAAATGGATGGCTTTTTGTGTTATTTTTCATTATAGATCATCATATAAAAGGGACAGGTAAATGCCTAATACACCAAACTGTTCTTAGAGTAACTTATCATACCTTCTGTCACAATTTTTCAGCAGCCCTCAGTGGTGGGCTGCAAAGTCACAATGTAAAACTAAAGTCCTAATTGTCTCACCTCCATAGTTACCTACTGTCCAAAAGAAGTTACTACCTGCCACTTCTGATTACTCGTCCAGTCTTGAGTGCAATGTTTGCTTGTTTGTTTACCTTTCGACTAAATCAGCTTCGGCAGAGAGATTGTATGCCAGATGTCCTTCCTGACACAACCCGATATTTTCAAGGCAATTGGCAGTTTGACAGCAGTGTCAAGTGCCTTGCCTAAGGGCCCGCACTTAATGCTTAATGCGCGACATGGGAATTGAACCCAGGGTTTCCTGGGATTCCTACACCCAGCCCACTGAGCCATCCAGCCACTTGAGCTCAATAAATCTTTCTAACTTCCTCAAGCCTAACATGAACAAGATTCAGGAGGGGCCTCCAGGTTCAACGTTAAGTCAATGTACAAACGGGGTCAGAGGTTGAGTGTGGGGCACAGTACATCAGCCTGGCAGCAACATTTGGATGTTGCAGCATAATAGTTCAAAAATCTGAAGAAGATGCATTGAGTCAACTAAACATATGGAGAGAAAATAGACTCACTGGATTTGTGTGGGCTTAATACTTGATTTATATTTTATACAATAGGTTTTTTGCATAACTGCGTGTACTTCTAATTGGGTATTCACATGTACACTCAAATATGAAAAAATTACAAATTCAAAATATGCATGCACAGATTGAAATTACCCCAGTTTATTCACAATGACGCATACGCACACAAAACGTCTCTTTGATGAATTGAGGGCATGAAGTGGGGAGGCTATCTGACTATTTGCCTTTGTGAACTGACGGTTAAAGGCGATGAACTCTAAGAAACGCTGAAGATGGTAGCGGCTCTCAGGAGCTGGCTAATTCAGGACAGCCTCCACTTTAGCCTTGTCCATTTCAACTGGTCTGCTGCAACATTCAAACCCCAAAATGAGACAAAATGAAATTCACACTTATTCTTAATTAACAACTGATTCTGGAGGAGTCACTGGTGAACCCTTCTGTATTTATGCAAAAAAATATAAAGTCAGTCATAAAATATAAACAATAGCTGGTTGCTAAACTAAACAGACTAAGCTAAACTGGCATCCCTGCTCCTAATCCCTCCTTCTTGGTGAGGAAAAACTCATAAAAAAAAACGATTTAGGGGAAAAAATTTGAGAAACATCAGGGATGACCACATAAAGGAGAGATCCTCTCCCAGGACTGACAGGCGATGTGTTAGAACTTTAAAGAAGAATTCGCTTATCTAACTCTACAAGTACATATTTTAATGCAACTACATGTTTGAATAAGCTGGGAGCTAGACGCGAGGTCCATTTCAAAAGACAGGAGCACAGATGATCCACCTGCAATCTCTCCCACTGAGGGACAAGATATGAATGGCACTGCACCAAATAGAGGCATGATGAACTAAGTAAAAAATAATACTGGATAAATGATAAAGAATAAAGAAGAGGAGAGGAGAAGTAATAGAGGACAGAACAGCAGTACACCATACTTTCCCCAGCTTTTGACTTCTAGCAGCCTACAAGCAACTAATTGGTATTGAAATTTAATTGAAGCATGTTAATGGTAAGTTGCATGTAATATGCCATGAATAGCAGATGGTAATAATAATGACAACAATAGAAAATCTGCAGTTTTAGCATCTCAAAATTAATGTTATATATTACTAACCTAATCTCAGCCTGTGTAAGCCCACTAAGCGGAGGGAATTGGCTGCCATGTTCCGGTTTATCAAGCCATCTTTCTGAAAATTGCAATTATTCCCCTAAATTTTACTATAGTAGGTGAGGTAGGGAGTTATAAGTTAAATATTCTCTGATTATTAGCTAACCTGGCAATGAGCCAGTCCAAAGAGGAATGTTTTAAGCCTAATGTAACCCTGAGGAGGAGGAGGCCAAAGTGGAAGATGGACCAGCACAGCCATCGCAACTTGCATCACCCCTTCCAGTCGAGTCCTCTCAATCCGGGGCCAAACGCCCGTCAGACCAGACAAAGAATAACGCTGTTGGCCAATCAATTAAATCCGCCCCAGGTCCAGAAGGTTGTGGTTGAACATGTGGTGCGGAATACTGACCTTCTTGCTTCATCTCTGCCAAGACTCCATCCCTTCTCGGGTAGAACGCCAAAGCAAAGTCACGAAGCCGACTATGATTCTTGGCGGAGTCAGATATCCGTACTTCTTTCTGACCCCAGTCTTTCGGCTTTACACGTCACCAGAAAAATCATGGAGAGCCTCCTCTCACCAGCAGCAGACCTGGTGAAGGGTCTTAGTCCAGACACACTACCAGCTGTGTTTTTGAGTGTTCTGGATGCAGCCTTTGGAGCCGTCCAGGATGGAGAGGAGCTGTTTGCACAGTTCTTAAACATCCTCTAAACCCCTGGGGAAAGACCATCAGAGTACCACCAACGGCTACAACTGGCACTTAGTCTTGAATGTACTTACTTACTTTGAATGTAGAAACTGTGTCAGCCTCTCTTACATGAGCTGGGAGTTTATTCCATAAAACAGGAGCTTGGTGGCTAATGGCTCTACCTCCAAATGTACTTTCAGAAATTCTAGGAACCACAAGCAGTCCTGCATTTTGTAAGCAAAGTGTTCTGTTTGGTTGGTAAGGCACTATGAGATCTTTAATATAGGATGGGGCCATACCATTCAAGGCCTTAAAGGTTAGCTGGAGGACTTTGAACTTGATTCTAGATTCAACAATGAGCCAGTGAAGTGAAGCTAACACAGGAGTAATGTGTTCTCTTCTGCTAACAATCTAGCTGCAACATTTTGAACAAGCTGAAAACTTTTTAGAGAACTTTTAGGACAGGCTGCTAGCAAAGAGTTGAGGTGCACTCACACCAAATGCGATTCGCGTGGCAGAGGTGGCCAATTTTAATGTAATGTCAATGGTTTAGACGCGAATTGAGATTCTGCGCCGCGAATTGAGCAGCCCACACTGCGTAAATTGAGCGGCCAACGCAGCGCGAAAGTCTGGAAATGGTGCAAATTGAGCGGCCACCGTGGCTGGACAGAGAGAAAAAAAAAACTGAACTCTGGGGAGGTGGTTGAGTCTCCTCAACTAATCAGGGACTCAACTTCGGTCATGTGACATTTCCCGTTTTTAGCAGGGAGAAAACATCCAATATGTTATAACCATAGCTTTCCTGAACTTCCATTCATTTTCTTAACCTGCTGTATACCTTTCTGGGCAGCGGGGTTTCCAGATCACGTCCCGGTTACTGTTGGGCGAAGGCGGGTACATTCTAGAGAGTCTGTTGTTGGACCTATGGAGCTGTAGTGGACACACTCACTATACCGGCTCCTGGGAAAGGAGCTCACGGCCAGACAGAGAGCAGCTGCTGGATGAGAAAGCAGTCTGCTGTGGCCTCCTGAACTTTATAATGTTTTCTTGTTTTCATTGAGACAATAATAAATAAAGGTCCCTTCATTTTATTCTTGTTTTTATTTTTGCCCTCTCATGACGCACGACAGTAAGCATTTGAACTCTGTCAGAGATGGAAACACCGCAGAAGCGACCGTCAATCAGAGACAGCATCAGGAGAGAAACTCACTGGAGCTAAAGAGAGTCTAAATGTTCTTATGAACCCAAACTTGGAGAAGTGATCACTGATGTTTTTGTAGAACTCTTTTTTTAGATTAAAAATAGTTATTTCAAGCAGGCAAGAGTAAGAATAACACAAATGTAACACGATCAATCATTATAGATTTGCATCAATAAGATAAAAACATAGTGTCAAACATAAGACAACTTGGCATCAAAAGATATACTGCTTGGAAGGGAGTGGGAGGAAGCGAACTTATATAATCCCACTCTGAATCGACCACACCTTTTACTTTACATTAGATATCAACCGGTTCGTAACTTATGATCAGAGATTTATAGTTTACCGACAATTAATCGGGTGATTAAACATCCTTAAGTAACATATGCAGAATAGAAAAATCAACGATATGCAGATTATTTCAATCAGAAGAGTCATTTACTTAAATCATGTATAAAAAGAAAATATATTTATGTATACATTATTTTTGACAGAAAAGCCGTTTCCTTAAATCAGGTATAAAAAAAATCAAGGATTCGTGCAGAAAAATTTCATTTGAGATCAATTAGTCATGAATCACTCCTTAGGGAAACAAGTCAGATAATTTGATTAAAGCTTTTGACCAAGACGCTATTCCATCTTCAGCTGCCTGAAAAACAGCCGTCCTTCAGGTTTGAACAGAGTTTATAAAGTTGTCCTCGTTGTTATGACTGCAGACTCGGTTTGTCAGGTCCATTGTCCTTCAGCTGATGTCACAGCAAGGAAGTTGAGCTCGAGTTGTCTGCAGGGCAGAAATCGCTGCTGAGAATCAGGGTCAAAGTTGACCTAAAAGTCAATGATAGATCCCTGGCGCCATATTTTCTTGAAATCATATTTGACTCTTATATTGCATCCATTAAGAGCTCAGATGTCCGTGACCACACACTATTCAAAGTCTTTCATGTTGGTGATTTCTCATCAGAAATCTTCCCTAAGTTCCATCAGAGGTGTTACCTTAGCTTCTAGCTTAGCATCTAAGCATAGCATCTTAGTTTGCATGTCGGAAAGCACAATTTTAAGCTCTGCGATTTCAGATGTTTCTTGGTTTTTCTTCAGTGCCATGTTCAGCTCCTCTATATTGCAGAATTACTGCTTTTTTGCAGTAATTATAAAGTAATTAAAGCGTTACGATAGGTTATATCGAGAGAGCTGTGGACACGCGTCTTCTCAAGACCAGAACCGGAATCACGTCTCTTCAGAATAAATAAACCTGATCTCTAAACATCATCTGTGTCTTCCATGCATTGTAAATAAGAGAAGCAGACGCAGCTCCATGTAGCAATCAGGCTGCAAAAATTTGCTGCTAGCTCCTCCTACACGCGAACATTGCGGGGAGCTTAGGGAACACATTTTTGGCCACACGGCAAGCAGCGAATTCTCCGCTTGGCCATAAAGGGGCGGGCCACGCGAATTGGCCGTGCGAGTTGCGTTTGGTGTTAGTGCACCTTTACAGTAATCCAGCCTAGACGTGACAAATGCATAGATTCGTTTTTCAGCATCACTTTTAGATAATTTATATTACGAAGATGAAAAAATTTTTACAAGCCTGTGATATGTGAGCCTTAAATGATAAATCCTGGTCAAATAAAACTCAAAGATTTCTAACTGTGGAAGTGGAGGCTATATTTACACCATCCAGGGAGACTATCTAACCAGATAGAGCATCTCTCAGGTATCTAGGACCTAGTATAATGACCTCAGTTTTTTTATGGGTTTAGGAGGAGGTAATTAATTGTCATCCAGGTCTTGATGTCTTTAATGCAGGCATTAAGTTTCTCTATGTGGTAGTTCTGGTCAGGTTTGATGGATAAATAAAACTGCGTATCGTCCGCATTATACTGCATTATACTACTCAGTATTGGTTGAAGGCTGAGTTCATGAGGGGGAGAAGGTATCAGTTTTTGATTGTTATCTGGTTCAGGAGCATGTAGTCTATGTATGGTTTTGATAGCCCATTCTGTTTCTAAACAACAATTCAAACCATGCCCCAGATTGAGATGAAAAAGGCCGAATGAATTGAGCTTTAAGTGGGTCAGCAATATAGTCCTGTATAGCTTGATGCTCTGGCTGAGATAAGGAATATAAACCACCCATAGAAGAAACTGTCCCTGGAAGTAGATCAATGCAACAATCAAAAGATTTGTGTGGAGGCAAATAAGTAGCTTTCATTTGATTAAAGACCTCTAAAAGTTCAAAGTACTCTGGGGGAATCTTGGACAGATTTGGATACTCCTCCTCCACAGGTAGAACTGACACAACCCAACAAACCTTTTTTGGGTTGCAGAGAGTAGAGAAAGGTCACCCAAGTCATATCCTTGCCAGATAACCAGTCAATTAGGGGGTTATGCTTTCTCAACCACAATAGCCTAAATATGACAGAGCGTTCAGAAACATCAATGACATGAAAACATATTTCCTCAAAATGGTTGTGAGTCTAAACTTTAACTGGTTCTGTGACAGTGACATGAGCTGCAATTAATCAAATGGTTGTATATTGATTGTATGCACATTCAAAGGTTTATATCAACAAAAAATAAATAAATAAAGGTCATTCGGACCGGGAATTTCATTGAAAAAAGTTTCGCCTCTTATCCAAGAGGCTTTTTCAATTCTGGAATGGTACTGGCACAAGAGTTTGTTTTTAACTTGTCAGCACAGGCAATCAGAATGCTAAAGGAGAACAAAGGCCTAAACAAAGGCCTAAACAAAGGCCTGTACGTTGTCCTTGGTCAAGGGGAGATAGGGGGACAGTTGGTCCCCTTCTGTTGAGCACATTCCAATGCTAAGGATGGGGGGGGCTTGTCTTTTTTTTGGGCTTCAACAGACTGTTGTAGGTGGAGTGAAGATTGTATCTGAGGCCCCCATATCTGTTGAGCGAAGGTTAATCTTTCCTAACAAAAATTGCTTCCCTTTACTCTTCACTCAAAACCAACCTTTCTCCCTAGCTAAGATGCAAACATCCTCGTCTTCAATTGGCTGGTTAGTTGCCTTTAAATGAAGGTATACTGCGAACTCAGTTCCACTGGAGTTGGCTCTGCAGTGTTGATACAACATTTTTTTGTCAGGGTTGTTTGGCTTCTCCAATGTAATGTTCATTGCAATCCTTGTTGCAATGGATGGAGTACACATTACTATGTTTATAACTAGGACTTGGGTCTTTGGAATGAACCAGTTGTTGCCCTAGGGTGCTTACAGGTTTAAAGTGCACTGAGATGTTGTGTTGGTTGAAAATCCTTTATAGTTTGTCCAACAGGCCGGAAGTGTAAGGAATGACAACAATGCTCCTTTTTGGAATTTGTTCTTTTGTTTACTGTTTTCTCGATTATTGGGTTTTGGCCATTGACCAGTTGACAAGTCCTGAGGGCTTTCCGAACATGATGTTCCTCTTTCTTCTTTCCCTCGGCAGTTGTGGGCACTTCTTAGACTCTGTGCTTCAGTAGGTGATTGGACTCAAACATAAGATACTGATCTGTGTGGGTGGGTTTCCTGTAGACCTCCACATGGAGACACCTGTCTTCTCCAATAATTACTGAACAGTCCATTAAGGAAATGTCATTGTCCTTAGCATCCTTTCAGGTGAACTTGATGTTGTCTACAGTGTTGATGTGCTCAGTGAAAGCCTCCACTTGGGTTTTTGTCTTAACTTAGGTGTCCTGAATTTATCTATACCAGTGACTGGGTGTCTCACCTTGGTAAGAGTCAAGTGTTTTTCTTTCCACCTCTTCCATATATAGGTTGGACACAATGGGGGAGACTGGGGAGCCCATGGTACAGCCAAGTTTCTGTCAGAAAAACATACTTCTGAACTGAAAGTATGTTGTGTTCAGGCATACTTCCAGTAGTTGGCAAATGCAGTCTGGTATGAGGTGTCTCCTTTCGTGCCAGTTGGGGTCTTGAAGCAGTCTTTTCTTTACTGTGGCCACAGCCTCAGGTGGGGACACAGGTAAACAGCCAAGTCATATCATAAGAAACCATTATCTCATCAGGATCCAGTTGAAAATGTTTGAATTTATCCGCAACGTCCTGTGAGTTTTTGACATGATGATCTGTATGACCAACAAGGGGGTCAAAATGGTTGCCATACCGTATATCTTCCAATAATGGCCGGTCTCTAATAGACGACGGTCTCCAATAAACGCTTGCCCTAACAGGTGTTAGTTGTTTTAGACACCAGTCCCTAAAAGTGGCCGGACTCCTTTAATACCCCCACCCTCCTGCATGCTTGCTGTATACTCAGTCAGGCAAGGGTGGGGGCTGGGTGTCTGTCGCATTCATCTTGTGAGCCAATCACAACACAGGTAAATCCTAAACATATCCAAGAATGGTGCAAGCAGATGGGTGAAATGGCGGAGACGGCTGTAGAAAGAAAAGGAGCAAACCCATTTCCTGGTGTTTATAGTGGATCAATCCCTGGATTCTCCTGAACTTCATTCATTTTCTTACACCACTGGATCCCTTCCGGGGCAACAAGGTTTCTGGAACCCGTCCAGTCTGCTGCTGTTGGACAAAGGCATGTACAATCTAGACAGTCTGTCACGGGACCTATGGAACTGTAGTCGACACGCTCCTATGCCGGGGGAGGAGCTGGCAGCCAGACAGAGAGCCGGTGCGGGATTGGGAAAGCAGTCTGCTTGGGACTCCTGAACTTTATTTTCATTGAGACAATAATAAAAAGGTACCCTCATCGTATTCTTGTTTTCATTTTTGCCCTCTCGGGTTAATGTGGGACAGAGAGCCGTCAAACTCTTTTAAAGAGAGACGGAAAGTCCATGGAAGCAGCCGTTCAGACACAGTGGAGAGAAGCTCTCTGTAGCTTGTGGGAGACTAAATGTTTTCATAAAACATGGAGACGTGATCACTGATGTTTTTGTAGAGCGCTTCGAAATAAATTAACCTGATTTCTTAACATCATCCATGTCTTTCATGCATTGTAAATGAGATCAACACAAATGCTGCTTCGTGTTGCTAACAGGCTAAAAACATTAGCTGCTAGCTCCATGTAGCAATTCTGGGGTGAATCATAAAAACTTATCAGAGAATGGTGCAACAGATGGGTGAAAGGCCTAAGATGGCTGCAGAAAGAAAAGGAGCAAACTGATTCCTGATAAGCAGAGAAAGTGAACAACAAATTAGAAAACTGTTTTCAACATGGATTATTGAACAAAGGAAAGGTCCACGTTTCTCCAGGAAAACGATCGGCATGAAAGCGAAGAGGATTTTTGATACGGAGATTGATGACTCAAAGAGAAAAGAAACATTCACAGCCAGTGCTAATCAGAACAGAATACAATGTTCTCATCATTTCATTTAATCCAGAAATTTTAATTTCTTGTTTTCTGCATTTTGTGACCGAATTTTACAGCAAAATGAACCCTTTAATCATCACAGTTCTGTCTGTGATGGAATAAACGCCGGTCTCCAGTAGACGCTGGTTTCTAATAAACACCGGGTCAGCCAACAGTTTTTTAAAATAAACGCCCAGGCTACTATTGGAAGATATACGTTATATGTTGTTGCTTTTGGGAGGAAAACAGAAGTGTGATAGATTTAGCATTCGTCCATGACCCAATGTGATGTGCTTTAAAACGAATTCTGATATAAGATATAAAATATAATCGGTAGACAGCAAATATATTAGGTTCATGTTCTTTTAATATATATTTGTGATTCTGACTCTAATAAAAGGCTGTGCCTCAACAGCTACAAATCTAACCACTTGTCACTGCATTGGATGCAGTTACATTTCCACAGAAAGAAAGGCAGCCCTTAAGATTTTATTACCTTGTGAGTTGATTTTTTAACACAGAAGTTTTTTTAAATCAGGGAGTGTTTTGACTGACCAGGAAACTTCAAAACAAATGGTCAGCAGGCTCAGAGTGATGTCTAAAAGCATCAAAAGCCATTTTCAACCTAATTTGCTTAAATAAACTCTAATCATGTGTGTGCCTTTGGGTGGAGATGACAGTGGAGCCCACCTTTGAGGCAGTTGAAATGGGAAATGTGACAATTGGCACACTATGAGAACTTCTATTGTGAAGAACTAAGACAAGTTAACAGAGCCATGTAGGTAACACCCTTTTGAGAAATTTTAGATAGAGGAATAAATGAGATGAAAACAGACATGGACAACATTCACAACAACGAAAATAGAATTTTGCTGCAAATGGTCTTTTCTGTTTCTGCGCATGTAACACAAAAATCTGTTCACTAATATAGCACATAAATTCAATCAGTTCGTCAAGAGATTGAAATGCATCTTTCCATGTAGGTCTAAAAGAACACACACAGACAAATTTAAGATTTATGTGCTTACGTGTAAAATTGTGTAACTTTATGAGTTACCCCAATTTTACCCTGGTCCGTCTGCGGTCCATCTCCGTTGCATTTCGTCAAAAGTCCGTCTTACAACCAGCAATTCAATTACATTGACTCTGTTGCGTCTCCGGTCCGCCCCCCTCCCCCTTGACTCTTGGAAGAGTGATTTGTCCTGCCACCCCCATGTCAAGTAGTTTGCCCCACTTTGATTATCCAATACTTATGTAATCGCACCCCCTTGTCCTTTCCTTCCTCACTGACTTCTCGTGAAATGAAAGTTTTGTACTTCCAAAATCTAACTTGATGGTGTTATCCACCATGTTAATGTCCGTCATCGTGTGTGCACATCATCTTAAAAAATTAAACAAAATTTTACAAAATGTTACTTTGAAAGTACAAAGGAAGTTTTATTTTGAAACCCGGACCTGTTTACGGTTCTCTGGGTCTCTGCCGCAAAATTGATGTGTCAACGGACTAGAAATAGAATTCCTGCATAAAGCTTACATTGCGGTATGGGGAGACGGATATCATGACGAAGGCGATGTAAACATTCCAAATGATTAATGAACGCTTTATTTTTTGTGTCAATACATTGTAATGGAGATGCACCACAGACAGACCAGTGGAAATCAGTCTTTGATGTGATCTGACACTTTAGGTAACATTAAGAGACTGCAGTCCAAACACTTCTTTCTAAATATTTTTCATGACAGTTTTATTTATTAGCTGTATCATTACTTGTATTTAATTGATAAAAACTCACATTCTAGTAATGGTAAATAAGTATGTAATGTCGTTCAAGTTTTGAACTTTAGGGCACTCTAAAAATAAAGGTTACAATTTTGTTATTTTCCTAAATAAAACAATATTGTCTTTCTGATGCCAAGACAGTGCTTGCTACCATTGTGGTTTGATAATTACATAAAATTGATGCCCAGTGATTCTATTCTTCTTCTGGTTTGTGTGAGTCAGCTGCCTGCTGTGTTTACTGCATCTGCAGCTGGATGGTGCTGTCGGTATGGCTGTGGTCTCTTCAGGGCTCTGAGAGTGGGAGACAACCAGAGACAAGAGCAAGCGTGGGCCTCACTGTTTAAACATCTCAAAGTTTGTCGACACGTCGCCCTGAGAGGACTTCGACGCTGAGATTTCACACACCTACATGCCACATTCTCACACTGCCTGATACTCATTTTACAAACATGCTCAGCATGCGCACGCGCTTACACACAGACAGTTTTATAAACTACAAGTGAACACATGAAAGAGGCATCTGGATTCTGATAAGCAAACAGGAGTTTTGCTGCCACATGTCTAGCCTGTATTGTTGCTAGGACAACTCCTGCAGTTTCCAACAGCAGATTTGTGACATGTGGAATTTGCTTTTTGGCACTCCAGAGAACAATGATACCATCTCAGTGTCATTGCAAAAAGAAAGTTTCAGCACAGATAAAGTTAAGAAGAACAATGAGGATTCAAGACTGTTTTCTAATGTTTAAAAGCTAACTAAAAACCCGTAAATTATGTATTAATTTCTGTGATTTATTTGGCAAAGAACCATTTGAAATGGTCTGAACATGGTCTTATAAAAGGGATGGAGAAAACATTTGGAAAAAAAATATGACCATCATTTCAAACAAATTAAAAATATACAACAGAGTCTGGCTCCTTGAAAGAACATTTTTCATTTTTTAGAAATGAGATCTGATTTTTGCACTGTTTGAAATAATCTACTTTCCTTAAAAACATCTTGCAAAAAAAGCAACAATATTCAGATTTGTCCAGATCTTACCAGAACAAGGCCTGTCTCTTTAGAGGCCTTGGTGTGTGACTCATCGAGAAACTGCAGGTTACCCTCATTCAGATGTATGTTTAGAGCAAAGCTAAAATGTTTTCATAATCTGTTTGTGAAGTTGAGGCCCACACTGCTGCATTAGGCTCATAAACCGCCATAACTCATGTCGCTGCTGAACTTCAGGCAGACTGAAAATGCTTAACTGCAAAAGCAACAACGAAGCAGCCCCAGTGCCAATGACCGGAACATGAGCCCAATGCAGTTGGAGGTTGGGTGGATAACAGACCTCGCATCACTCAGATGGGACAAAGAGTTCTAGGACTACACCAGCCAGCTTCTACTGATCCTATCTGAGGGCTTTGGGACCTCATGTATGGGAATCTACATATACGTGTTTACTGACCTTTGCAGGTTTTGCCATCAGACTGCAGGGTGAATCCCACAGGGCAGCTGCAGCGCACCCCTGTGGCGGTGTCCTTACATGTCCTGTCACAGCCACCATTGTTCACAGCGCAGGTCTCTATACATGGTAGAAAGATAAAAAAAGACAAAGAGAGGTTCACATATTGACTCCTGTTTGAAAACAGTTGGAGACAGCAGTGGTGCTATGATTTGAGACAAAGCTTCATGTGGGGAAAGAACAGTGGATTATTACTTTTTGTTCCATGTAGCTTTGTCAAGACACAAATTAAAAAGTTTCAAGTCTTAAGCAACATGTACACAGAGGGTTACATAAAGACTTGTTGCAGTGCAATACAACAAGAATTGTAGCGACAATGAAGGGTGAGGGTATCTTTAGCCCATTGCTCAGTAATGTTTTCACATGTTAGAAAAACAAGTTAAGGTGAGTAGATGGGAAAAAAAAATTAGTACATCCAGTGATGTAAATCTTCAACACACTCTGCAGAGCATGCTTGCACACTTTTCTCCTGAAAAATAGTATTTTATGTGCCACAGATAAGGTTTGTTGGGACTTGTGAAGCTGATCCTAAAGCAAACACAAGCTTTTGGTAACTCTAGCTCATCTACTAAGCTACTGTTGCTTTAGGAAAGCTCTGCACACCCTGACCTAGTGGGGCCAAAGAAGTGCTGAAGAGGCTGAAATTCGACTCATGTTTGTTGAAGAGGGGTCATTAAAACGACATTAAATAGCAGTATTTAAAAACTCTTTATTTTATTGGGGGAGGGGGGGTCAAGGTAAGTAATAGTGCAGTTTTATAGCAAATTTACTTTTTTATCTTAAAAAATATTCTTTAAAATATGTGTTTTCAATGTAATTTTTAAACTGGCTTTAGGGAAGAGTGACATAGGAAAACGGGCACTACTTATTCTATGTCAACAGACATTGGCTAAATCAAGTGAAAACAAGGGAAAAATCCCATTCCAACTAAAAAACTGCTCTGTCATGTCATGTGTTTTCTTTACTTCAAGAAGCAGTCATTTTGGTCAAAGAATACTTTATGGCACTATCATTGTTTTTATGTGCTCTCCAACATATTTATGTTGGTTTTTTTTTCATTTTTTGGGTTCATGTTTTTACTGCTCCTACTATAAAGTGAGGTTTTTTATCTGCGACACACATACAGTTAAAGTTTTTCTACCCACTCAGAACGAACAGAAAACTTTGGTGCCAAGACGACTGATTCTCTGTGAAGAAACAGGAAAGTATTTGTGGATTTGCTTGTGTTCCTTCATGCATCTCTCTAAACATCCATCTCACGACTTTCTCCATTCATCTGTTTTCTTGCCATGTTTATCCAGCACATTCCTTTAAAAGTGTACTTTTTTATCAAACGAGCTCTGAAATAAGAGGTTTTTAGATGTTTTTTTTCCTAGTACAAGGGCAGAAGGTTTTGAAGATGATGTGTTTTGGAAAATACTGCAAAGGTGGGAAGGAGAGATACTTTATCATCCAGACTGCTCATCTTACAAGCTCTGAGTGGAAAGGTGAATGTGGAGAGACTTTGTGGTGTTTATGGGTCTGACTGATTTATACTTGGTGCAGTGGGCCCTATCATTAGATGAGTTAAGCTCAGTACTGCAGAGTCCCCCTCCAGCTGTTACGCCCAGCCCGGCCCAGCCCCAGGGCCAGAAAAAGTGTGTGAGTCGCCACGCCTGACTAATGAGCTGGACAAGCCCCTCATGCCGCCCTCATCCAACTTTTAAAGCCCCGAGACCTGTATGTTTACCTCAGTTTCCTGCTTCATCAGGAGTTAGCTTGATCAATTTAAACATCCTTTTTTATTACTTTGTAATCATGACCTTTTAATGTGAAGAGCTTTTTTTCCACTCACCGGCATGTCTAACATCCAGCAAATGCCACATAAATTCACTGCAAAAGGTTCACCTGAATATTTGTTGAATGTTTATATTTCGTACAACAGTCTTTGGGAAGAGTTTCGACTTGATCATCATGAACTTTGTGTCTGCTGGGAAGGTTTTATTTGTTGCCAGTCTTTAGGATGAAATGGATGGATGAAGGATTTCAGTGAAAGTGACAGAAGTGACTGGGTATATATGTTCAACATTTGCAGGTCAAGTGCTTTTCGAGACTTTTCAAGTGCAGTTATTGCACTTGAGAAGTATTAATACCTCCTGAACTTCTCCATATTTTCTCACATTATGACCACAAACATAAATATATTTTAATCTAATGAAAAAGACCAACACGAAGTGGCACACACTTGTGAAGTGGAAAGAAAATTATACAAGAGTTCAGATTATATTTACTAAATATTTATCCCCCTTTTCTCTAAGTGCATCCAATTGTCTTCAGAAATTGTTTGATGGTTGGTAACTAATCAGATGTTGACTTAATGACTTAATAGAATCTGTCTGTGTGTAAATTAATCTTAGTTTACAAATACAGCTGTTTAGTGACAGTCTCTGTGGTTTGTCAAGAGAATATTGGGGAGAAAACATCATCATGAAGTGTAAGACAGGTCAGGGATAAATATGTGGAGAAATTTAAAGCAGGGTTAGACTAGAAAAAGATTTTCAAAAAGCTTTGAACATCCCACAAACTACTGTTCAGTACATCATCCGCAGATGGAAAGAGTATGGCACAACTGCAAACCTACCTAGACATGGTCGTCCATCTAAACTAACAGGCTGAACAAGGAGAGCACTGATCAGAGATTCAGCCAGGAGGCCCATGGTGACTCTGGATGAACTGCAGAGATCTACAGCTCAGGTGGGGGAATCTGTCCATAGAACAACCATCAGTCGTGTACTGTACAAATCTGGACTTTATGGAAGAGTGTTAAATAAAAAACCACAAGAAGTCCTGTTTGCAGTTTGCCATCAGCCATGTGAGTGACCCAGCAAATGTGTGGAAGAAGGTGATCTGGTCAGATGAGAACAAAATGGAACTTTTTGATCTAAATGTAAAGAGCTATGTGTGGAAATCTAAGACTGCACATCACTCTGAACACACCATACCCACTGTCAAACATGGTGGTGGCAGCATCATGCTCTGGGTCTGCTTCTCTTCAGCAGGGACAGGGAATCTGGTTAGAGTTGATGGGAAGCTGGATGGAGCCAAATACAGAGCAATACAGGAGGAAAACCTGTTGAAGTCTGGGACAGAGATTCACCTTCCAACAGGACAACCACCCTAAACATAAAGCCAAAGCTACAATGGAACGGCTTCAAATGAAACGTATTCATGTGTTGGAATGATCCAGTCAAAGTCCAGACCTAAATCCAATCCAGAATCTGTGACGAGATCTGAAAACTGCTGTTCACAAACGCTCTCCATCTAATCTGACTCAGACTGAATTGTTTTTCATGGAAGAATGGACAAAGATTTCAGTCTCTAGATGTGTAAAGCTGGTAGAGACAAACCCCAAAAGATTTGCAGCAGGAATTGAAGCAAAAGGGGGTTCCACAAAGTATTGACTCATGGGGGCTGAATACTTTTGAACACTGCACTTTTCAGCTTTTTATAAAACAAATACATTTAAAAAATGTAATTCTTGTATAATTTTCTTTCCACTTCACAAGTGTGTGTCACTTTGTGTTGGTCTTTCACATAACATTCCAATAAAATATATTCATGTTTGTGGTCATAATGTGTGGAAATGCTGAGAAGTTCTAGGGGTATGAATACTTTTGCAAGGCACTGTAAGCTCCTATAATTCCTTGTTTTTGGACAATGAAGTCAAAGTGCCATGTGCAGTATCTTCATTAGCTAACTTTCTTCTTTCTGCTGAGAAACCCCGGCCGAGCCATGCACCAGAATAAACAAATAAACTGATGTCAAATCTAACACAGCAATGCTGTCTGTGCTGGCGCAGCACATTATGAGTGCACCATGTCCACTTTCAGCAACTACCAGTATTCTTTCACTTCTGCATAGACACATATTTTGTATCTGGAGTAACTGCAACTCAAATGTTCTCTAATTTGGTAATTTGTTTTTCTGAACTAAAAACGTATTTATATTTTTTCCAGGTCTTTTCATTTAACCTCATGTAGTAGTCATACTAAAAATAAACTAAAAGGAAAACAAAACATCTGAATTCCAGCGGTTATGATAGATTTTTCTCAGACAACAGAAAGACAGAACATTCAACTTTTTTTTTCCAGAAAAAAAGTGCTTGAATAGATACAAACATAAAATTCTAACATAAAAACTTTAAAAAAATCATAAAAAGCCCATCTGTCTAAAGATGGTACAGAGCTTTTTCTTTTTGAATATTTCTTTGAATATGCCCCACACATTTCTGCAGAAATGCTTCCACTCTGTCTACATGCAGCTCCAACCCTGTGCATTTGGTAGCACATTTCTGTGTGAGAAGCTCTTCTCAGTGATGAAGACAGGAGTCATCTCACTAAGAGCTCCTGCAGTCCAACGTGAGAGGTCCTACAACACAGGACCTCACATCAAACAAACCAACTCCCGCCGGTAACCAGAGGGAGAGATAGAGCTCTGACTCCTGACAAAGCATGCCACACACACACACACACACACACACACACACACACAC
>BSAI01000131.1:680322-691335 GCA_036245035.1 Adrianichthys oophorus
CACACACACACACACACACACACACACACACACACACCACCCCCCACCCCAAAGTCGCTGATCAGGGAAGGGTCAAGAATGTTATCTGCGGTGACCCAGGATCATTCTTCTGGGCCGTACCCCTCCCAATACACCAGATATTGGAGCCAATCCTCCCGGCATTGGGAATCCAGGAGCTCCCTGAAAAGATAGGCCACCTCATCATCCACCATTAAGGGGGGCATGTTGACGTCAGAGGGCTTGGTCCGCAACCCCCATCTAGAGGTCTGCCGCCATGTTTCAACAGCGAGACGTGGAAGGTGGATGAAACGTGGCATTCAGGTGGTAGGAATGGACCCTCAAACCTGGGACTCAGCTTCTTGTAGGGGAGCCTCAGCCGGAGATCTTGGGTGGAGAGTCAGTCCCACTGACTAGGAGCCAGACTGGGACCTTCACGGTGGTGCCGGTTGGCCTGCTCTCAGATTTTGGTGTTACCTTTTGAGCGGGGTAGGTCTGTGATGAAGTCCACTGCATTGTGAGATCAGGGACGATGAAGTATGGGCAGTGGTTGCAGGAGTCTTGCCCGAAGCTGACGAAGAGACTTGGCCATTTGGCAGGAGGCACAACAAGTCACAAACTGGGCTATGTCCGCCTGCATAGTAGGCCAACAGAACTTGTTTGACACCAATGTCTGCGTCGCGGCCATACCTGGGTGCACTAGGTGGAGAACTCGTTGCTGTTGAGAAGGCGGGACAAACACCCCATTGGCTGGACAGGATGGCAAAGGTTGCTCAGCAGTGTTAAATTCTGCAAGCTCAGTCATAATGTCCCACTGCACCAGGGTCAGGATCAGTTAGGTTGGCACAATGGACTCCGGAACAACCAGTTCCTCAGCTGAGCTCTCGTGGAGATAGGACAGCGTATCAGCCTTCCCTTCTCGGAACCTGGCCGATACAAGATCTGGAACTGCAAACGAGAGAAAAAGAGAGACCATCATGCCTGACGGGGGTTCAGACAATTAGCGGGCCTGATGTACTCCAAGCTCTTGTGGTTTGTCATAACCAGGAATGGCCTGGCCGCCCCATCCAATCAGTGCCTTCACTCCATGAATGCTTCCTTCATGGCCAGCAATTCACGGTCACTCACGGTGTAGTTCCTTTCTGCATCGTTCAGCTTCTGGGAAACACACTGGAACATTTTGGTGGGCTGCCCTTGGAGTTCTGACAGGACAGCTCCAACCCCTGTGTTTGAGGTGTCCACCTCCACAACAAATTGGGTGGACGATGGAGGATGGGCTTCTCTGAAAAGCTCTGCTTTAGTGTCTGGACCACCATGGTGGCCTCCGCAGTCCAGAGAAGATGCTTGGGAGCTCCTTTCAAGAGGGAGTTGAGAGGAGCCTCCACCGAGCTGAAGCCCTGAATGAAACACCTGTAGAACTTGGCAAAGCCGAGGACCCTCTGCTTCTTTTTCATTGTGGTTGGCTGAGGCAGCCCAAGAAAGAAATGGAGGTTTTGTGAAACCTAAATCAGGATGTTATCAATAAAGACGATGACAAAGCGTGTCCCAGAAGATGTTGCTTACAAAAGCCTGGAAGACAGAGGTGTTATTGCAGAGTCCAAAGGGCATGACCAAATATTCATAATGTCCAGAGGTGGTCGAAAAGGTGGTTTTCCATTCATCTCCTGCTTGTATGCTGATTTGGGCGCTACTCAAGTCCAGTTTGGTGAAAAAGCGAGCTGTGCAGAGCTGTTACAGAGCTGCAGGGACCAGGGGCAGCATTATTTTGGCTGCGGTAATCAATGCAGGGTTTCCGGCAACTGCCCTTCTTTTTGACAAAAAATAAGCCGGCCGAAGCAGGAAAAGTGGAGGGTCGAATGAAACCTTTGGCCAACTCCTCTTGGATGCATGTCTGCATGACTTTCGACTTGAGCTGAGATAATGGGGATACTTGTCCTCAGACGGACATGGCTCCAGGCAAGAGGTCAATAGTGCAGTCATAGGACCAGTGTGGAGGAAGCTGTGTGGCATGCTGCTTATGGTAGGCCTCCTGCAGGTCCTCATATTGACCTGACACCCCCTCCTGCTCCTCGCTCTGCACACTGTGAGGATGGTGGCTGTGATTGGTCGAGATGGTGCACAGCATTCAGGTCGTCTCGTAATCCGGAGACACTGACGTTGTGGTGGGATCATGCCTCTCTAACCAGGGGAGTCCGAGGATCATGGAGCAGCAGGGGACCTTGATGTTGAAGAAGCGAAGAGCTTCGTGGTGGTGACCCAGTGCAATGAGTGCAATGTCCTTTGTCAGGAACTGGATCTGGCCTGACTCCAGTGGTCGTCCATCGAAGGCGGCAAATGCCCCTAGTGTGACGCAGGTAAGCAAAGGAACACCCTGAGTACCAGGACATGGTTAGGGTTGGGATACCTGGTTACGGTTAGGATTAGAGTACCGGTGCAGTCTGGTACCAGACTCACAGGGTCCTTTGTCATCTGCTGGATGATTGAACACGCCACGTAGCATCTGCATGAACACTGCAGGAGAATGGAAGGGCAGAGCTCCTCCTGTACAGAGCGCAGCCAGCCACTCTTGTGATTCTCCAGTCAATGGCGAGCACATCAAAGTCACTTTCATCTCCTCCATTGTGTAGAGGTACCGTTGCTGACGCAGAAACAGGTCGCATTGCATGAGAAAGCTGCTGCATTGCACAATATCTCCTTTAAACTTTTCCAGGAGCGCCAACCTCATCTCCGATGTTATAAAGCTGGAGACGGGCTTGGTGCGCCATCTCATGGGTTAATTGTAGGTGTGCCATGATAGTTTCAGTCACAGCAGTCAGACACTGGAACTGGCGACATTGCTCCCGTATAGCATGGTGGCATTTCCAGCCGGATTTGACTAACTTGGTATTCCTGCTTCTGGATCCATGTATGGCGAAGTATTCTGTCACAAACGGGCAGACAGCGCGTTCCACTTGCAGCAGGTAAATTAATTCAGACAGAAACCAAGCACAGCTAAAGGTCCGCAAAGCTAAATCAGAGTCAGACAGGCAGAGGTCAGGGCAGGTAGCAGGCAATAAGAGAATAAGCCGGGTAAGAAACAGAAGATCAGGTCCAGAAAGAAACGGAGAAGGGAGATGACACTAGTTTAAATGCAAAGAAGTAGTTAAAGAAATGAGCGAAAAAATTACTTAAAATAAAATAATATAATAAATAGTAATAATTCATAAGAACAAGTAAGACTGAGATAACATAAATGCATAGTAAAATCCTAAAAAGCACATTAAAACAAAACCTACCTAAAAGCTAATCTAAAAAGATGAGTTTTGAGGTTTCTTAAAAACCTCCACAGTTGATGAGGTCCTCACATCCTCAGGCAGGCTGTTCCACAGGCGAGGCCTGTGATGTTGGAACAAGGCTTCGCCATGGGTTTTGTTTGAAATCTAGGAACTTTCAGCAGTCCTACACCTGAGAACCTGAGGGCTCAGAGACTCAAAGGCAAAAGTAATTCAGACAAAAAAAGAAGGTCCAAGAGCATTCACATTCTTATAGACAAATAGAAGAATCTTAAAATTGATCCCAAAACTGACTGAGAGCCAGTCCAGGGGCTTTAAATTGGTGTAATGTGTTCTCTCTTTCTGGTTTTAATCAAAAGAAGTGCAGATGCATTCTGGACCAGCCGATTAACCGTGTTTTTCTTCACGCCAGAAATAAGGGGATTACAGTAGTCTAATCTAGATGTAATAAAAGCATGAATTAAGATTTCAACACTGGCTCTGGAGAGATAGGGTCTGTCTTTGGGAATATTGCGGAGATGACAGAAAGCAGCCTCAGTAATCTGGTTTGTATGTGCTTCAAAGCTAAGATCTGCATCTAAAATCACACAGAGATTTCTAACTTTGTCACACACATTCACACTTTTGGTGGACAGATAAGATTAGACCCTCACTCTCTCCTCCAAGGACTAAAACTTCTGTTTTGGTTTGAAAGAGCTGTAGAAAGTTATCCCCCATCCATCTTTGTATATCTAAAATGCAGTTAAAAAGGTAATACATGGGTCTCGTGTCATCAGGAGACACAACAACATGTAGTTTAGTGTCGTCTGCATAACAATGAAAGCTTATGCCGTTTCTCCTGATGATGTCACCAAGTGGAGGCATGTGCAGATTAAAAAGTGTAGGACCCAGGATGGAGCCTTAAGGCTCAACACATATCAGCATGTGCCTCCAAGATGAGATAATCATTCATATTAACTATAAAATTTCAAACATTATAAAAACAATAATTGATAAATGTATGCACTCACTGATAATCAGTCATTCAAAAGAGTTTCTTTGACAGAACTTAAGAACTATAAACATGTTTGAAAGGGAGATAGGCTGAAGCTTATTTAAGCCTACTCCCTTGTACCGCTTCAATTTTGACAGCAAAAATCCCCCCCCAAAAAACCTCACAATATATTAATATTATCAATACCATTATATGTCTAAAGATGTATCAATTGTCAGCATCACATCATAATAAATAAATACCCAAGAATTCATTAAAATTAGCATGGGGCTCAGACATCAACAGCAACCAGTAACCATTTGACATCCACTGAGTGTTTCGATGTAAAGACTGAAATCATTCCTTTGTATTTATTTTTAAACTCAAAAATATTTACACAATGTTTTTTGTCTCAATGTAATTCATTTCAGTTTTACTCTGATTATTGTAATGCTGAATCTTTTTTATGTTCAGCTAAGTTTAATTGAAATTCAATTCAATTTAATTTGAAATTCAATCTGTTAGAGGTTGAGCACTAAACAGCAAAATGACTTGTTGTACTTTATCCCAGACACTTTGCATCTTTGTTTTTACATCAGTCAAAATTGCCAAACAATTAAGAAACGTTTGAAAAAGAGAATACTGCCGCATGTTCCAGTTACTAACCTTCAAAATGTCATTGAGAAAATTCAAAATCTAAAAAACCCACTGGCATGGGGCAGTTGTAAGGTACTGAAGTAATGCTTTGTTTTTTAATTTAAAGAATTGTAAGAATATAAATAGCATTTTACCTAATAATGTTAATAATAACATAATGGGATAATACACAGTAAATTGAATTGAATTGAATTGAATAAATACAAAATGATAAAAAGACAACATGAAATACTTGGTCAAACTAATAAAAATCTTTTTTCATTGAGTTTGAACATAACAAATGATCATTTGGTTCTTTTGCAGTTGAAAACATACCATTTACCAAACAATTCTCAAACAAAAACAAAAAAAGTTAATGTTATAGAGATTAATTCCACTTGAGCTATTTCTTGGTCTGATGAGTTCACAATAGCTCCTCTTGCTCACCCACAGTAGCCTTTACTAGACAAAGTTTTTTGGCTTTTCTTATAAGATGATGGCAGTGATGTAGCCATGTGGACAGTTAGAGACAACCCCATGGGTCCAGAACCACAAGCTCAAACAACAATGGTGCTTTTAGAAGTGAATGTTGTGCACTTAAACACTGCATTTTGCAAATTTTGCTTGAAACAAAAAAACGCTACAGATGACATTTGTTTTCTGTCAGGTGTGAATGCTTCTCGTGCATGAGCATTTGTATTTGGGTTACGGTTTGGATGCATTTGCACGTTTGAAGTCTGTGTGGACAAAACTGGTCACCAAATAATATGTTTTATGAACAGGGTTATGAAATCCTGTTTAGCATTAAATATCAGTCTCTGAGAAATCTCTGTACTGGGGTTTCTCAAAGTAAAACTCTTACAAAATAGTTGCAGATGCATTTTGGACCTATTACTGTAGGGGTTGACACAGTGGACACCAAAGATCAACATAAAAAAAAGTTTATACAAGAAAGATAGAGGACAAAGAACAAGAAGGAATGAAGAGACGTAGAGTAGGGGGTACAAGCACAAGCGGCATGGCAACACATAGAAAGAGGAAGAAAAGAGTTACCCATAAGTAGCCGCCGTTTCACCCGCTTGTCCACATCAGCTACTGACGTGGCATTGAACTCAGAGCTCTCAATTGCAGCCTCATCTTTCTCTAAAACACAAGTGACAAGGGGACAAACAGTGAGCAGCAGGTTAATGAGAAGCCCAAATGACCAGACTTTCAGCCCCTCTTGGCGTTTGAGCAAAAAGCCAAAGCCAAGACGCAAGAAGCGATGAGGAGGTGCCAAATCCCTGTTAGTGTTAATCCCCAAACAATGACAAAGTACCAAGAGCAAATCAATTTAAAATGACTCAATTGATCAGCATCAGTGGGTAGCTTTTACAAAATGAAGCAGGTAGGCAAAGAGGTGGGGAAGAAAAAGGGTCTACGGGATTCAAGCACAACAGAGAATCCTTAAAAGGAGGAGGTTTAGAAATGGCATGGTATAGGGGTGAAAAATGAATTATGACTGTTGATGTTGTATGCTGTTGGCGGTGGGGTTTATGTTTTCCATGTCAAACAGTCACACTTGGTCAGAAAATAAGGTCCCTCACATTTGAGAAGAAAAAACTAAGAAGGGTACATTGAGGTCATTTTCAAAACAAGCTGCTTTAATTGGGAATGAAGAACAAGCAGGGAAGACTGGATGATTCTGGCAAGAAAAAAGTACAAAGGGGATTTATGAGGAGCAAAGGAGGGCAACGGGCAAGGAGAGGATTCAAGGAACTAAAAAGTGGCAAGATAATCAAGAGAGTAAAAAAAGAGAAGAGACAAAGAAAGAAAGTTTGAAGACAAAAGGCAGTCAGTTCCATCGTCTCCCACAATGGGAGGAGAAAAACGTAGGAGGCTGCACACACTTAGAAATGGGCTTTGAAGGAAGCGTGTAAGGAGGGCATGCGCAGAGATTCAAAGAAAGAAAAGACTGGGTAGTCTGGGGGCAGTGCTGGTTGCCTGTTTGTCTATGGAACACATTACAGCTGGTTTTAACAGTCAACCCTGGGAAAACCACATCGCTGAAAGCTGGGTAGCAGGGGTGGAAGCGGAAATGAAGACAGGTTGCATTGGTTTGGGAAATCAGATGGCTGTTAGAGTGACATGCATGGATGGGGCTGCATTAGTGGTTTGATGATGGGGTTGGGAGACAAGGCCGTCCTTTCACCAAGTCTTAGTCATTAGGGCCTGAATGAGTATCTTTTCTATGAATGGTCGACATTTGGTGCAAAAACTACAGGCCTTTGATGTCTTTTAAAGTGGCAGAGGTGGGGGTAGATTTGAGCACAATTAGTGCCCGCTTAATTCCGTCAGTCCCACCTTGTTACCATTTTCTTTCCATCTGGAGAATGATGGACAAGCTGAAGTACATCGAAGCGCCCTTGGGAATGAATGGAGGCTTTTTGAGTGAACTGTGGTTGAGTGAATACATGAATGTCAGATAAAAAGCGTGTGCATACCAGCGTGCGCGCTTTTGAGAGTTTACTTGTTTGAGTGTGTGAAAAAAGATTATCAGAAGGAGATCAAACATTGGTCACTGTGTGAGCAGGAGACAGTTTAAGAAGTTGTGGGAGGAGGGACGCACAGGCTGTTTATTCCTAAATGGTCTAGAAGGCAATAGATGGTCCACAAAAACAAGCTGTTTTAAAGTTTGAGTTTAACCACTGAACACTACTGCTATCAAGAGAATGGAGAAACCAGTGCACTGAAAGGAAAAACAAAGACTAGGATTACAAAAAATAACACCAACAATAAAATATACTTTAGTTGCAAAGGATAAAATGGTAAGATAATTAAAAGATAAGGAATAAATACAGAAGCCAAGCAGGTTCTCCGTTGCGGTTAACGAGACAACCAACAAATATACAGATTAGTGAAAGAGGGATATAAATGTAGCATATGGTCCATGCGAGTAGGCATATGCAGCAGGAGTGGCTGGGAGCGAGAGCTCAGAAGTATGGACGTGATGTCGATTAGCATGAGACACAACACAAGAGGATGAAGTATGAATATGTTGGAAAGGTTTTGATGGGCTGCTGCAGCGTTTTTCAGAACTTGTGTCTAGCTGAAGAATGAAGAAAACAGTGAAAGAATTTGATGGGGAGGTTATGTTTGTACTTTTCTGCTTTAATTAAGATCAGGCTGCAATTGAGATGTCCATGTTTACCACAGAGCCTACACAAGCTCTTTAACCCCCTCAAACCCCCTGTGCACTGAGAACTTATTTCCCCCTGGTTTGGCTTTGGATGTTCAGACAAGACAGGCAATCAGGTACTATCACCAGAAAGAAGTAAAAGGAGAAAGAGAAGATATTTGTATAGAAAAGGCAAAAAAAGGCAGAGGGTTAAAAGAGGCCCAAAGAGCAAAGGGACACTGAAGATACAAACAGAGAGATCCTTTCTCTTATCAAAATATGAAGAGAGAAACAAAGGAAAGGGGGTAAGGGAGGTTTCCTGCTTTCATTCTGCTTCCATACTGCAGCTTTTGCGTCGATGGCGTGTTCCCCCTCTTCAAAGCAGCTACAAAGAAAAGGAGTTAGCAGCATTCACAATCTGGCACTGGGCAGCCATATGTTTCGGTCAAAGGGGTGGAGGACAGTGAGCAAAACGCACAAAAAATTCCATTACAGCAGTACATCAAAAGGACTTTAGAAATGATCATAATGAGCTCATGTTTCAAAAGTTTGGCACCAATTTCTGATTTTTTGGCTAAGTGTGGGAAAAGTGAGCATCATCTGGCTGGGCAGGTGGTTATCATCTTGAGTGTAAGTTTGTTTTGCTTGGTCTAAAACACATGGAAAAGTTTACTTTTTTTATTTGGTTCATTAGGGTTTACAAATGTACAAATTAAGCAGAACTTGTAAACAAAAGTCCTGTAGACTCTGAAGCTGCTTATTAATTGGAAAGATATGTGATGAACTGCCATGCTCCCAGTTTGAAACGTCTGACTGAAGGGAAGTAATAACATATCCTGATGTAGAGCTCTGAACTTTGGAGGTGGCTGCTTTAGGGGTTTCTGCTTCAGTGATCAGCTATGAATGTCCTTTCTCAGTTTTGAAAAAGCAAAGGAAAATAAGCTAAATGACTCATAAGACTCTGGTCGAGGCTTAGTTGTTTTTGTCCTACTAAACTCTCCAAATCTGGGAAATCATAGGCATCGAATATCAACCTTTGTTTCATAATAACCACAAATACTGGATTTTTTAAAAATTCTTTGGAAATTAACAAAAGCAATATGTTGATTAAAATTCAAACGTTTTCAGCTAGACCTAGTTTCTGCTTATGTACATCAGCCAGAAGAAGATGAAAAAAAGTCAAACAGCTAAGTGGTTTGATGCATATTTGCATCAATAGGATTTAAATATGTGAAGACACTGGTAGAGAAAGATAAAGCCTTAGTCACCACTGCCCTTACAGGTGGGAAAAATGGGCAAACTTGTGCGGGGCATGCAGGTGGCCCACACAATACATCCACTATGTGAGTCCCGAGAGCCAAAATATTCAAGCACATTTTTTTCTTTGGGAATTCAGTGGGAGATAGGTCGTAGTGAACACTTATTACTGCATATATGGGTAAGTCAGGGCGAAGTAGGTGAGATGCAGGCATATCGAACTGATTTAGATTTTTTTCAACACCCGCAACCCTGAGCGCTATGCAAGGAGCCTGTAAGTGCTGTTCAAGTGGTAGGTTCCCAATCCTTGTGTGCACCTGGGCTGTTAGAAATGAGGAAATTAGACAATCAGTGTTTAAATTGCATGAGAATCCTGCAGAATCTTATGGGCACTTGCGTGCACAGTTCGTGTCTGCAGCATTTGCGCGTGGTCAATAAGGAGCCAGTACGGGCTACTTATTAACAACTACAGTGCGGTTTAAGGGCACCACAGGACAGCATCACTTGTACGCCAAAAGTGCCTCCAACTTACATTATCCTTACACATACTCCTCGATACACTTAGCACACGCACAAAAATTCTATGTTCCATTTTCATGATCTCGCTTGAGGTGGCTGCAGTGACCTCAAGGGAGCTCCAAGACACACCGTGCTCCCCTTTAAGACGCAGCTTTCTAAGACCCTCCATGGACCCGGACAACCCAAAAACCCTGCACGGGTGCATGTGACTAAGGCTTAAAAAAGATTAATCCTGTTGCAACACAAACTGTTAGGTAGCAAGAATGCCATAGAATATCCCAGGCATATTTTTTTTCTGTAGGTTAAACTCTTTTTTCACCCTGATTACGGTCAGTCAGCATGTTGACAAACTTGTTTGCATGATTTAGGACTCATACACTCACCGATGCAGGTCTTGCTGTCTGAGTGAAGTGCGTACTTTTGGTGGCAGCCACACACTGGCCCCGTGTCTGTGTCATCACATGTGTGTTGACAGCCACCATTTCCATAGTGACACGTCACTAAAGACATAAAAACACATTAGTGACAATAATGGCAGTTGATTATAGTTGATAGTTGTTAATAATTTCAACCATTTTTTGTCAATGTTAGGCCAATTTTATCAGAAAAAATTCAAAACATTCATGTTGTGATAAAGATAAACAATTGGAATTTTATAATGCTAGTTCAGTGTTTCCTAAGGGCGTCTGTAAGAGTGACACAAAGAAGTGGTTAAAATGTAAACAATCTTCAGATTATGACAATATTGACATGTCGCTGATAAAAAAAAAGCACGATTGTTTGCAAAGTCAAACCTGTCACATACGTCTGCAACATGTTTTTTTTAAAGATGATATTAAAAGACAAAAGGAAACTTCCTGAACCGATTCCACTTTATACAAGGAGAAGGCGACTAATCGCAGACCTGGATCATTGCAAACAATTTTTAGAATTTTAGAAAAACTAGAAGGTTGTATGAAAGTAAAAGCAGGGCGGGTTTTGTGATAACAGGTCTTTAGCACTGATAGATTTCAACAGCTGTTAACAAAGAAAACGGCATAAATGTTTCTATTGATTTGAGGAAAGCATTTGACACAATAGATCAATCACTACTGCAACAGAAATGTGAGCACTATGGTATGCATGTGTGTGTGTGTGTGTGTGTGTGTGTGTGTCTGTGTGTGTGTGTGTGTGTGTGTGTGTGTGTGTGTGTGTGTGTGTGT
>BSAI01000131.1:691345-717708 GCA_036245035.1 Adrianichthys oophorus
TGTGTGTGTGTGTGTGTGTGTGTGTGTGTGTGTGTGTGTGTGTGTGTATCTGTTTGTTGGGGGGGTGTTGTTCAGAACTAGTATCAAAGGTACCTGCTTAACAGACTTCAATGTGCTGAGATTGATGGTAAACCATCAAAGCAAAATATATAACTGCTGAAATTCCTCCGGCCTTTATTTTATTTAAATATGTTAAATATAAAAAAGAAGAAGAAGAAGCATATCTTCTTAAAGAAGAAGAAATGGACTATCAACATTTTTAAAACTATTTACAACTCTTAGTTTTCCTACTAAGTGTTTTCAATTTAAAAGGATTTGAATTAAAAAGGGATTTAAACCTAAATTTAAAAAAGGGTGTGTCGCTTTAATTAAACAAATCAAGGGTGGTTACATTGTGATTTACTGTTGCACTAAATTAGTTTAGTTAAGATGATTGTCCAAAATTTTTCTGAGTTTTGTGTGTTGGTCTGATCCATTGTCGATATAATGGAACTGGACTATGGAGGTCTAAAAGTGTAATTAATAAAAAAAATTGAAATTAAATGTATAAAATTGAAAATCAATAACTAAAATTATAAATCAAATAAATGTTGAAATATATGTGGCATTTAAAATATTAAAATAGCCATTAAAAAAAACAAAAAAAAATTGTAATGACATTTAATTATTTCATTTTCCGGTGTGGGATGAAAGAGACAAAATAAAATAAATATATTTAACAAGAAATATTTAAATAAAAGTTTTAATAATTATCTAAAATTGTCATTCAATAAATAAAATTGGAAATCAATAAACGTTTCAATATGTGTGACATAAAGTTTTAAAATAGCCATTGAAAAGCACATTTAAACATTTAATTAAATATTTTTTTATTTCATGAGCAGTGTAGGATTGAGGACACAAATTCAAATACATATATGTAATATCCAATAATATTTAAAATTGGAAATAATTAATTAAAAGTGTCATGAATTTGTTAATATTTCATTAAAATTCAGTTTTGAATGATTTAAGAAACATTTATTTATTTTATGATTTAATAAAACATTTCATGTTTCTGTGAAACCATCAAACTCAGAGGGCGTGGCTAACTCAGATCATCTGTCTTCCATTGCTCTTGTGTGGTTTGAATCTCATCATGGCGCAGTACTGCTGATCTCATGAATGATCTCAGGTATTTATTCAAGTGTTTAGGGTTTTTTCTGGCATCTCACACAAATACACGCTGTAAACATTGTTTTGGTGTAATGTAGCTCTTTAGTGAGGGTCGCTTAGTCAAGTTTCCCTCTTCGTCCACGTCTGCAGGAACTCCGCGCCGCCGCCTAACTCTTTGTGGAGGTTTGGCACCTGACCGGCCCTGAAGCAGGACTCACCAATTACTCCTGGCTGCAGTGTGTTTTTTGAAAAGTGATCCAAAAATGTAAGAAAGATGGAAGTGCAACCAGCTTACAGAGACGTCCAGGCTGTTCACAGAACATGTGCTTCTCAAAGTTGCCTGGATGGTAGCCTCTAGATGTGGCATTTCAATGCACTTCCCATGGAGGGGAAAGCATGAATTCAGAGTTATCATGAATGCAGCATTCATCTTCTTAGAAATATACATTTGTTTTGTGTTTGTGTGCTGACTACTTCATTTTCATCCTGAGTGTTTCCAGTACAGGCTGCAAAATATGGACAAGGTTTCCATCTCGCAATGCATAGACGCTGTTGGGGGAGGCGCTGTAGAGAGGAACTGCTCATTTCTTGAAAATATTTTTATATTTAAAAGGACAAGTGTTTTAAAAACCCATATTTACACTTTTTTATATCAATTAGCCGGCACATCTGTTTTAGAAAGTTGGAAAATGTCAAGTTTCACCAGATATTATTCACCGTCTAAGTTCAGAGCGGCTGATGAGAAAACTCTGATGACCCAGCATTCCAGTAGCATTTAAACGCATCACTTACGCACGAATCTGGGAGACGTGAAAAGAGTCTCAAATCAGATTTGCGTGTAAATGTGGTTTTGTGTGTGCGTAACAAGTGATTCCTGCATATTTTTTAAAGATTTGTGCGTGTAGTTAGTTTCAAGCTGTCGTAATTTGAAGTTGTGCATGTGTACATTGTACTTTGTATTTTTTAATATTTTGTAATTTTTGTACTCATGCACAAAATGTATTTTATGAGTTACAAATCAAGAATTATGCACGCACAAACCTAAACTTACGCACAAATCTAGGATTACGCACAAATCTAAAGTTACGCACTCACAAATCGGAGTAATATTTATTTCTCTCCATATTCATTCGCATTCACCAGTGGAGCCACACTGGAGGCAAGGACGGTGAAGTGTCTTGCCGAAAGACACAACAACAGTTGACTTGGGGAAGGCTTTAGGAGCCAAACCACAGACTCTTTGGTCATGGCTAACCTGTACAATCACCTGAGCCACTGCCTCCCAAATGTAACATCACAGAGCGGGAAGCTGTGGACCGACGGACATAAAGAAACTAACAAATTAGTCAAATTAACAGACAAGTAGACTGCAGTAAATGTCTAAAGTTGCAATTATTGTTCAGGTTATTAACTATATCAAATACATACATTTGTTCAAGTAATAAGATGTAAGGTAACTTGGAAATAGTTTATTTGTTGGAGTTGGATAAAATGGGTGAAAGTCTTGGTTTGTGTGTAGTGATCGTGAATAAGTAAGGCCTATTTATGACTGTTATGTTTTTCTGAAGGAATAAATACATAAAAAACAATCATTATATAATGATTAAAAGAGGTTCTCAGACATTTTTTCAGTGTTTCCAAAATGAATCATTGTTCAGACTTTATATTCATTCATTCATTTTCCAATCCGCTTTATCCCTTTCGGGGTCACGGGGTTGCCGGAGCCTAACCCGGCTACTCATGGGCGAAGGCAGGGTACACCCCTGGACTGGTCGCCAGTCTGTTGCAGGGGCAGACTTTATATTAAGGTTCCAATAATCATTTCATAACTATTAACGAATGCTTAGGTAATGCTTATGAGGCTTTACAGCATTTATTAAGGCAGGGGCCTCAAACATTTTCAGAGAAGGAGGCTTTTTAAATTAGGGCTTTTTATATGCATTTTTCAGGTATCTGGGGCATTATTCCAGCTGATTTGAAAACAGTAGAGAAGGGGACTTTAGTTCTTAACTTCTACTCTGTCAATGTTGATAACTATGACCTGTTTTCCTGTGACTGCTTATCTATGACACAACTTCCAAAACTTTTGAGGAGAAGCTGCTGAAGGACCATTGTTTGTAAAGGAAATGACCTTGTAACTTTTAAGTAGGTTTACTTAATACTCTACAAGCACGTGCTCTTTACACTTTGAATTGTAAACTTTCCAAACTGGAAAAAACCTTTTTCCAAGTCTGCCTCCTGGTGATTAATTTTCATATGAAATGTTTTGTATGTGTTGAATTCTTATCATTATGTCACTGACAGTAAAAAATACATCACTTTTGTGTGTGTTGGGGTGGCTCTGTAATGTGCATTTAATGTGTACTTCTGTTGTATTTTTCTATGTCTTTAAGTCCTCTCTGTCAAAATATTGTCTTACATTAAAGTGGTCCATGTGTCACCAGCTCATTCACATGGCATCAGAGTTATAGAGCAGTCAGTATCTGACAACACGGCTGTCTCCAAATCGACACTTTTACTGAACTTTCTGGTTTCTGCTGTAAGTCCAGCAGCTTTGTCCTCCAGTTCTGTATGGATCCTCTTAAAAATCGGAGAATGTTCCTGCTGCTTCATCAGCCAAGCGCTACACGGACGTGAATAAACGGAGTGCACGTTAGTGTGTGTCCACGTACTTCTAGCACATGTACAGTAGAGGAATAAAAAAACAATTCACCAAAAGGAGCTGATTTTTTCTAAGAGTCAACATGAATTTATTATTACATCATACGCAAATGATTTGATGTGAGGCACTAACTAAAACATTAGTTTGTCATCAAAGAAAGTAGACAGCTACTACTTCACCAGTGGTGAATTATCACCGGCTACTCTTGAGACCCTGTTAATCATTCAATAAAACCATTGTTACCTCTAGCTTCCTAACTCCAAACCAACAAACAACCAGAGTAAATTCAGACATTATTGAGGCTTATATATTTATTTATATATACGCTAAGCAACTGCAAAGGGAACTTTTATTAATGTTTTGTTATGCATTAGGTAGAGTAGAATAATACATTTTAGTAAACTGCTAACTAAGGCATCAAATAATACATTCAGTAATGCAAAATAATGCATATAGTGTCTGTTAACCCTTTATTGAAAAGTTAAATACGGCTTAATTAAGCATTACCGTTTGTTAGTAGAGGGAACCTTATTATGCTGTGTTAACGCCTATCCCTGTTTCTGTTGGAGGGCACACCTTGGACAAGTGGCCAGCCTGTCACAGTGCCATACAACCAAACACATGCACATTTATACCTAGCGACAATTTAGAATCATCAATCAACCTGTGATGCATGTTTGTGGACTATGGGAGAAAGCTGGAATCCTCACAGAAAACCCACGTTTGAACCAGAGCCTTCTTGCTGTGAGGCAAGACTACTAACCTGTACGCCACCATGCAGCCCTTTCAGAAGTAAAAATAAATGCATTTTTTGTGCTACAACAGTGAAGAAAAATCCTTTTCCCTGCTTAAGTCAAGTACCCTAAACTGTTGGGTTATGGTCATATTAAACCTCGGACATCAGCTCACAACTATCTGAAAGCTCTAAAAAACATCCTCCAACACTTTGTTGCATTTTTGCCCAGCGCTGCTTTTTTTAGCTTCAGAATCTGTTGGAATTGTGCTAATTGCCTTAACAGTCGAAGAGTTACAGTTAGCCTTAGTCACAAGCACTCGCACAGGTCAACCCCCATAAGCGGATTTTGGGGTGGTCTGGGCCCATAAAGGGTAGCAGAGAGGAGGGGCTGTATCTTAAGAGCAGTTCGCTTGAGGCTCATGCATCCACCTCATGAAATTGGAACGTACAATTGTAGTGTGTGCAGTAAGTATATGATGAAATATTGGTAAGGATAATGTAAGTTACTTGCACTTAGGACATAAAGGTGATGCAGTCACACGCAGCACTCCAGTAGTTATTGTGGCACGTGCACAGGCTCCCTCCTGACAGCGCACAATGCTACACTCGAGGTGTGCAGGTGACCAGGTGAAGTTATTGATTACATCAAACTTTTCAGTTCCTTTATATGTGTTTTAAATTATTACTTTTTTATGAGTGGTGTTTCCAGCTGCTGTACACTTGTGAAAAATGTCATAAACTTAAAAAAAAACACAGTTGTATCCCAATCATTGTCATTTGGAGCCCCCTCCAGCAGATGTATGCCCAGGGCTTCCCTGACTGAAGGGGTCCTGTGGTACGCTCCATGTGTAGAGTAAAAGGTTTGAAGAACATGTTATTGGTAAGGTGATAGCTGTGGGACAAGCAAACAGCAACTTTACACAATAGATAAAAGTTGTTTTGAAACAGTTTTCTACATCTTGTGTGAACGATGCTGAAGAAGATTGTCGACATGGATGAGGGTGTTGTTGCGTTAATCATTGAGCAAGCTACTCTGGACGCTTTCAAATAGATGCAGTGCAAAGACCTGAGCAGTGTCCACATATGAATTGATATGAACATCAAATGGACATTCACATGCTTTGCTTCAACAATAGATTACATGAAATGTTATAGAAGTGTATTGCTTAAGAATGCAAGTGTTTGAATTTAAGTTGTTTCTAATGTTGACAAACTCTTGTGACAGGTACAAATTCTGCCCAACTGTTAGCTTTATTTCCAATCAGATTCTCCACAAACCGAGAAAGGTCTTACTGCAGCATAAAATGTAATACTAATAAAGAAAAGGAAAGACACATGAATTCTTTGTTGTGTGCACTTGTCAGACTGGAGATTGCATCAGTATACATACATGTACAGTCTTTCTGGTTCTTGGCAAGTTCAAAGCCAGGTCGGCACTCGCATGTTACGCCACCTTTGCCTGGAGCCTCTCTGCAGATATGAGCACAGCCGTGGTCCTTGTTCATGCAGTTCATTCCATCTGTATTCAGAATGGGGACACAGATGTTAAATTGTACTTTTTCCACTGGATCACAACAAAATGCTGAAACAGAAAACACTGGCAATGTTTTTTCTCAGTAAAATAGTTTTAATCATGGCAGGAAGAAAGGGCCTCTTAGAAATGAAGACTGGAGGTGTGAAGAACTTCTGGGAACAGTTAATACCCAAATGTGAGGAACGCAGTGAAGAGCAAGTGCTGTTGGTGTAGAAAAAGAAGCTTTGATTGGATACACTATGTTAAAAGGGTGAAATGGAAGATGACTTGAAACTTATTCAGGGGTAAAAGGTATGAGTTTGGGTTGTTTAACTCTGATGTCGCACAAAGACTTTGTGTTATGGCATCCTGAATCAACTTTGGACATTATTAACCAAAGCTAAGGAACATTAAACCTTTTGCCACTTTTTTCACATCAATGTCGTTTGTTGTTTGATCATACTGGCACGTGGAAAATCAGGGTTCAATTCCTAGGGGGACTTTAACATCAGAAGTACAACATTGGAGCAATTACGGAATATCTACAAGTGGTGGGCAAGTGAAGCCTCATGAAGCACTGAGGCTTTCCAAACAATTATGTCAAAAAAACAGATCAAAAGCTTCAAGATTTAAACAATGGTGACATCTGGTGGACAACTGAAGCCATAGCAACCACTAAAGAGCAATTCAAGTTTAGACTGTGGTCGTTTAAGGTATTTTGTTGATTCATACCAAATCAACCAGACAGTTCAATTTAGTTGGATTAATCCATTCATTGTTACACTGCTAGTTATGACAATAAAATAATCAGATGCTCTCCACATTACAGATTATTGAAGTGGGCCTTTAAACACCACCACTTCAGCTGCATAATGCAAACAAGGCAGTTCCATTAACATCAATCTGTAAAGAAAGTACACCATTCCGGACAAAACACAGAAAACATATTTATAAAAATGGTATCAGTGTTTTTAGATCAAAGGACAAGAGTTTAAATTTTAATTAAACATTTCAATTTAGTCATTAGGATTATACTATGACCTCTGACCAGAAAGTTCCACCAGCTTATTACTACAAAAAAATAAGACAGTTCACGAACAAAAACAGAATGTAACTCTATCTCAGTAAAAATGGGATCAGATTAACTTGTCCTAACTACTTTTGTGCCTCATTTTAAAAATGTTTTAGCATTAGAATGTTAGCATGGCCTTTAAACTGTAGTTTGTGAGTGCAGAGATTCAGATGATGTCCACACAGTTTTAAAGCAACATATCAGAGAACATTAAGTATGCAAACTGTGAGACAGATTTAAAAAAAAAAAAGAAACTATTTTGATTCATGTTTCCTCAGTTAAAGGCAACTCTTTTGTCTGTTTAGTTAGCAATAAAAAAATGTTAAAAAAAAACTTTAATTCCTTTAGTTTTGTTTATATTGGGAAGGTCAGCGAGTTTACCACGCCTGACATTTCTCACTGGGAGCACAAGTAGGTCCAGTTAAAACATTGAGTCTTCATGGCCCTTGTCTTCATGGTCCAGTAAGAGCCCCCAGGATAGAATCTGTTTCTCACACAGTCTCCACTGTCTATTTTTATTATTCTCTGTCTGTCTCTTTCTTTTACCCTCGCTGCTTGTCTTTATCTGCCTGCTCACATTTCTTTTTGTCTCTAAGGAGCTCTGACTTTAGATGAGGTCCAAGCATATCATAACTATATTATTACAACCTGTCTCTTGCAGTGTTACCCCAAAGCCTCATAAGTCTGGCTGGCAAAGAATAGTGAAGGAAAGGAGAAAGATGGAATGACTTGAAAGACAAAGGCAGCCTGAGAGGGTTGAAGTGGAAAAGGCTGACAGGAATGTGGAGGAAGAGGTTTGACAGAATGAGGAGACATGGAGACAGAGCAGGATAATTTAAAGCTCCGCATTCTCTTTCCTCCCCACTCTTCTCTGAGGCTGATGAGGACTGAGGTGATGCGGAACACCAGCCTCACGACTGCGCCGCCTCACCCAAGACAAAGAGACATTTTACAGCCCAGTAAGGCTGTAATGTAACTTTTGAAGAGGATTCAAACTTCACCAAGAAAAACATCAAAACATTATAAGAAACAACGAGTGATTGCTGTATTTAGGTAATAAAATGACCTAAAGCTGCACCTGGGAATTTTATCCTACACAAGAACAACAGCAAAGATTCTGAGGCAACTCAGTACAATGCAGCACCCAATTCTAATGTGATAATAGGTAGGGGATACTACCTATAAGGGTCACATTGATGAGGATTTTGAACATGGTAAAAGTTCATGTCAGCACTATACAAGTGTACACCACACTTGTATAGTGCTTTTCTATCTTCCTTGGCGGCCCATAAGCATTTCACAATCACAGTCCCATTCACAAATTCATTCAAACACTGATGGTAACTCCACTGCTGAAAACTGGGGCCAGACTACATATAACCAGAGGCAATGTGGGATTCAGTGTCTTGCCAAGGACACTTTGACACAAGGCAGGAATCGAACCTGCAATCTTTCGATCAGAGGTCGACCGGCCCATCTCTGTGCCACGGCAGCCCCACTGATAATATTTATATTCTATGATGATACTTTAGACAGTTACTTTAACAGGAAAGAGTTTCTAAAGTATAATAATACCAGAAATATCCCAATCAATAACTCGCTCGCTCACTCATTCACTCTATCTATCTTTCTACCACACGATTTAAATGCATTTTCACCCATTTAAACAGATTTATCTTGTACATATTGGTAGGTTGCATGTCCTCCTAAATATTTATCAATAATTATATTTCTCTATTTATTCTTAAACTTCTTTATGCTTGGACATTGTTTTAAGTGTAAACTGGACTTTTCCATGGCCTTGTTCCGCATTTGGAAACACAAAATCATTTTTGTTTGTACGTGCCTTGTCTATGATAAATTTACTTTTTTTTCTGAAATTATACTTTCATCTTTTTTAATGAATACCTATTACAAGTTTTCTTGGTATTAGATTGTTTCAGCTCAGAATATTATTTTAGCTATATACAGTATTCTCCTAAATCAGAAAGATGGAGTGATTTTGATTGTAAAAACAGGTTGTTTGTGTGATCAATGTACTTACTTTGTGTATCATTTGTATTGCTCTTTTTTGAAGTCCTGAAAGTGAATGTAAGGTTAATTTATAATCATTCCCCCAAACTTCTGTCATTGAGAAAAATGTGGTAAAATCCAATAACAATATAAGGTGTGGAGAGATTTGTGGTCTAGAACCAGTTTTGCTTTAGTGCTGAAATTCTTTTGGAAAATGTAGTTTGCAGACATCCAACATGTGCTTTTCAGTTTAGTTTTTCATCAATAATAACCCCAAGAAATTGATGTCTGTGAATGATTTCACTTTTCAGCCCTTTAATGTGCAATTCTTCTTTTATCATTTTTTATAAAGGTTACCAAACCACCAGTTAAGCTTATTTGCATCAAACCTTGGTTCCAATTTGTCCATTTCCCTTGTGAAGGTGTCTGAGTTGCTGTTAAGTTATCCCCATCTCAAAAAACATCTGTGTCACATATATATGCACTTACATATAGGATCCCAGTATTGACCCCTGCAGGATGTCTAGGTACACCCCGCTCTTGCCAGCAGGCGGCTTGCCAATACCAAAAAGTCGCCTGTGGCTGTGACTCTACAGCCTGAGTGGGAGTTTCTCTTGCCTGCCCAAACCTTGCTGCCGTGGGTTTGTTGCCTGTCTTTGTGGCCTCTCTGGTGAGACTGTTTATGTTGATTTGTATCCCAAGACCTTTGGATGATGTTTGTTTATGAAACCAAACTATTCGTTTTTCTGGATTCCCCATATGTATCTCTCTCTCTCTCTCTCTCTCTCTCCTCTGGACTTGCAGAGATTCAACCTTCATCACAGAAGTGAGTGACGCACTGACTAACTAGTAATCTTCTATCTCCTCACTACTTGGAATTAAGTTTTGTTATTTAAGTTAAATGTTTTTGTGTTGCCAGTTCTGAGCAGTGTGCATCCATTTACTCATATTCTGACAGTGAAAGACCATAAATGATATCCAAACATTGGAAACATTGGCTATACAAGCTTTTAATCCAGTCTACACTATCATCCTAATGCCGCATTGTTCCATTTTAGTTAATGATATACTATGGTTAATTATACCAAAGACTTTTTTAAATCAGTAAAGACTCAAACTACATGTTTTTTGTTATCAATGGTATTTGTGATGTTTTCCATGACAATAATGAGGGCCAGTGATGCAGACCGATTTGATCTGAACTAAACTAGCCACCAGAAGCTAAGTTATGTTTCTCAATAAAATCTTCCAATCTAGTTTTCCAAAGTTTTTGATTTCGTACAAAGGTATAACTTTTGCTAATTTTATTTATTTGAAAATGAACCTTCAAACAGTCAAAATCCAGAGCAAGAGGAAGTGTTTGTTGGAATTTACGTGGTGCTTAAACCTTTCCCGTCAACTGAGTTCAAATGAGCCACATGTTTGTCGAGGATTAGGGATTCCAATCCCTTTGAAGGAGCTGGAAACCTTAAATATAAATGTTTTTTCACTGATTTAGAAGGTGACATGAAAACTACCTCAAAATATTTTATGTACTTCTCAGTTTTGGAGAAAATACAATTTATCTGTAGCTGCTTTTTTGGTGAGCTGAATATTCTTTTTTTTTTCATTCACTCATTCATGTTATTCACTCATTGAGTCATTTCTTTTTACTGTTTATCAACAACCTTCTGGGTTTTTCGTCCTGGCTGGAGGATTCAGCACAGAGCAACCAACCCCAAGTAATGGTGTCAGAAGTGGAATTGATGTTGTGCCTGTTCTGAAGGTTGCAACAGGAGAAAGCTGATATGAGGCCAAAGCCACATTCCAAGACTCAACAGCTGGAGCCTGCTGAGGGGTTACCAGGAGGAGGGCCCATGAGCATTTGCCTTGAGGAGGAGCATTCAGTACCTGCAGATGTTAAGTCTCCTTCAACTATATCACCAATTTCAAAGAGACATGAATGAAAGATGGGATAAGAATAGGTATGCCAGGAGAAAAGATGGCGCCAACTCCAGGTCCAGATGAGCAACCCTAGAGATGACGTGGAGGAGCAGCAGCAACCCCAGAGTGAGGAACAGTCTCTGCAGATGTCAGCCCTGCAACACTTGCAGGGAAATGAGGAGAACGAACACCCAGCAACAAGTCCAGGTCGAGCACACCAGCAGTGATTGGGAAAAGACTGTGGTTCCAAAGCTGGAAGAGAATGATGACAAAGAGCAGAACCTGACCACATTTTTTACAGCATATCATATTTTGTTAAGTTTCTTGACAGTGCTTCAGGATGTCTGATCTAGTGAAAGTCCAAGGGGATTCTACAATTGACTGAGCTACTCGGATTTAACCAAAGAAACTGAAACTGTCGTTCCTAAAAAACCCTTTAGTTCCCTGACTCCAGAACTCAGAGTGTGTGTGAAGGAGGCAGCAGTGGAGAGCAGCCTGGCATCTCAACAGGAGGCCAAAGTGTACCGATTGGAACCTCCTGCAAAGGCCTTCACGTCACAAGGTAAGCCATCTGGGGCTGGGGGTAGTTCAAGAGGGACACAGTCAGTGAAACATCTGACAGGTTTAGTGTGGCATCCAATCCACTGCCATCAAGAAGGTCATAATAAACCATACTGTCCTGTCAGGAAGCTAAAACAGCATATGTATATATGCCTCCTATATCGAATGAAAATATAGTTGGCTACTGGGGAAAGAACAACTGTTAAAGTTTACGGCCAATAAACTCAAGCTCTATCAGATATGGGAAGAGTACAAACTAGCTCCATCACCGAAGCAAAACAAATGTTCACTTAGTAAACCAGTGTTGGACATATCATATCTACATGGTGACTTAGAACTTATCTAAAGATTGTCTGTGGCACAAATTGAGCGGCCGTAGCGGCTGGCCAGAGTTTTAAAAAATCTGAACTCTGGGGAGGTAGCTGCATCACCTCAACCAATCAGGGACTCAACTTCAGGCACGTGACGTCTTCAGTGACAGCGGGGAGAAAACATCCAATATGGTGGATCGATCCATAGTTCTCCTGAACTTCCATTCATTTTCTTAACCTGCTGTATACCTTTCTGGGCAGCGGGGTTTCCAGATCACGTCCCGGTTACTGTTGGGCGAAGGCGGGTACATTCTAGAGAGTCTGTTGTTGGACCTATGGAGCTGTAGTGGACACACTCACTATACCGGCTCCTGGGAAAGGAGCTCACGGCCAGACAGAGAGCAGCTGCTGGATGAGAAAGCAGTCTGCTGTGGCCTCCTGAACTTTATAATGTTTTCTTGTTTTCATTGAGACAATAATAAAAAATAAAGGTCCCCTATTTTATTCTTGTTTTTGTTTTTACCCTCTCATGTTAATGTGCCACTGTACGAATTTGAACTCTGTCAGAGACGGAAACACAGCAGAAGCGACCGTCAATCAGAGACAGCATCAGGAGAGAAACTCACTGGAACTAAAGAGAGTCTAAATGTTCTTATGAACCCAAACTTGGAGAAGTGATCACTGAGTTCAGATCACTGAGTGAAATAAATAAACCTGATCTCTAAACATCATCTGTGTCTCCCATGCATTGTAAATGAGATAAACAGAGGCAGCTCCAAGTAGCAATCAGGCTACAAACATTAGCTGCTAGCTTCATGTAGCAATCAGGCTACAAACATTAGCTGCTAGCTCCTCCCACACGAGAACGAGGCGGCGAGCTTAGGGTTTTGACCATGCGGCGAGCAGCAAATTCTCCACATGGTGAGAAAGGGGCGAGCCACGCGAATTGGCCGTGCGAATCACGTTCAGTGTGAATAAATACAGTGATGAAAGTACCTGCTTATTGAGTCTGTCTGCTAGCTGCCCTAGTTTCAGAACGTTGACCTAATCAACTAAAGAAAAAGAATTATAAAACCACTACCACAGGTTGCATCACAAGGACTGAGTATAGTTGCTTTTTTCTGTCAGTTGTTTTTCTTATTCTGAAAGCTTTGATCACTAATCATCAGATCAATCTGACCCCCGTAACCCTAGAACATGACACTACCTAAAAACTGAGATTTTTGAACTCCATATAAGGCAGCCTAGAATGTCATCCATTATTTCATCTCCCCAGATTGGAATCTTAATTCTTCTGCAAAGTCAGTAGTTTTTCATGCTTAATGAGTTTGTGTTTGAGTTGATGGCATTACTCAGGAGGACAGAGGTGACTGCAGTGTGTGCTCCCACGTGCCTCATGTCTGCCACTTAAAAGCTCTCAGTACCTCCAATTTCCTGCTTTAGTTTGTTTAAAGTGAGAATTCTTTCGTCATGAACAACATGTGCATGTGGGAGTGTGCGCGTGTCAGAGCTGGAATTTGTGTGTGTTAAAAAGTCTGCACATGTATGCCCTGAAATGTGTGTGTGTTGTGAGTGCAGCAGGCTCAGCCTCAGTCTGCTTCCTCTCTCTGCACAGCTCCAAATAAACACCTCTAGTCCAATCCACCATATTTGTCTCTGTGTTTATTTTTTCTCCTTTACTCCTTGAGCACTCACACTTCCCCCATCCTTCTTTCCCACAATCCACTTCTGTCAAGGCCTTCCTCTTTCTCGGCGCATGTCACAATGACTACAGTTATTAAGTGAAACCTTTATCTTAAATTGAAACAAATGGCTGCTTGATTCAGTTTTATCATTAATAAATCCTATCCAAACGGTCGTTGATCTCTTTCAGCAACAGTGCAGAGAAAAGTAGACCATTTTTAAAAGGTTTTCAGTATCTTTAACTCCTCCTCTTAACAACAAAGTTACTAAATAACAATAATAATAATAATGTTACAACAAGGATGTCCCATTTTTCATTGACACCTCCTGCAACTTGGTAACAAACAATAATGCCCCTTTAACCTTTTTTAAAGTGCAAAACTCTGAGGGTTCAACTTCAATGAGAATCTTTAGTTTGGCTTGTTACATGGGATTGAAAGCAAAACACAACGGTATAAACAACAAATAGAAATTAAGTCATTCAGAATATAATATACATCCAGTTACCCATCAATCCATTTTTCATATATACTGTCTCAGAGGACGTGGGATGAGCGTTCCATTGTAAAAAGCGTTTGGGCTTTTTGGCATAAAATACTCTGCAGAACTGTAGAAACATACATAATTTGAAGACCATTTTAAGTTGTTATCAGGCTGACCTGTTTTTCCCAAAATACTGGATAAACTCCCAGTAAGATCAAGTCTTCATGCAAATCTAAAAAATACATTAGCTTTATTGCTTTTTAACCCCATTCTTAAACTAATAAAAACAATAAAAAATAAGTCAGTTTTTGTTTTAAATATAAAAATATATCTTCTCTCTCAAAAAAAAAAAACAACCACATATTTAATGGATCTTATAGTTTCATATTTTTGAAAAACTGCTCATCTTTGAGTCTGCAGGATTTCAAATTTTTCATTGTCAGACCCCAAATTCAGACCCCAATTCTTCTACTGCCTTTTTTTTTTAAAGCTGAGCTTTGCATTCGATAAACTTGAGCACACACAAATCCTTTTCCTCAAATCATCTTTCTTCAACATCCTAGTTAGGTTCTGCACCTCACCAAAGGAAACACAACACTGGCAAACATTTTTCAATACTTTGTGGAAACATCTGAATGCATTTTGCAATTTGTGAGCAGTCACAGTCTAGTAAGAAGAGGCTGTTGGGTTTTGCAAGCTCGCCTAAATGACGACCACAGAACTCCATTATGCTAATATCTTCATCCTTAACATGGATACATGTATGGCTGCTGATCACACTGATGTCAACTTTAACACCCCGCTAGGGAAGGAAGTCACCTGCTAATAACACTAAGCTTTCTGGTTTAGACCTCATAATGTAATTTGCTAAATATGAGCATTTTGTTTGTCATGGGTTTACTTTTACTTTGTAGAGTAAAGAGCTCATAGCCTACAACACTCAACATTTTTACAAACATTAAAAATAGGAAGACTGGAGGAACTAGGTTTCATGCATTCAATGACGAGATTCTTTCTGGCTTTCTGACAAATCACCCTAAAACCTGACCCAACCAAACTGTGAACCATCAACCAGTAGAACATTACAAATGATGCTGAAACCTCAAGAACAGAAAATTTAGTTGTTTGTTTTTTTATTTTTTATTTTTTTGGTATAGGTCTGCACACTGACAATTATATGTTTATAAAGAGCCAAAGATACACTGATAGCTGGATAAAAACCTGGACTTTGATCACTTTTAAAATAGATTTTTAAGAACAAATAAGTGACTGCCTCTTGAGTTTTAACAGAGAGCTCTGGCAAGGACTGAAAGCTGGAAATGCTGGAAAGACGTATAAGGAGTAGAGATGAGGGAAGCAGAATTTTCCAAGAAGATTCCTGTGGAACACGTTGATGCTGCTGCTATTTTTGTCCAGGACAGATACAAGTGTCGAATTGTGAATGTTGTAGAGGGTGGAGGTCTGTGTAGAGGTGCTTAAACAGCTGGGAATGCAGCCAGCCAGAGCAAGCCTACTGAAAACGTTCTTTTTGTATGCTCTTCTGAAAAAAGTCTAACAACAGGAGCAGAAATGACACACACACACACACGGAATTCATGTGAAGTATATAAAAACCCTCACACACTGTGTGTGTTTTGTATTTGACAAAATTTCACAAAAGCTCTACTTGAAGATCAATTATTCTGCTTTAAACTGGTAAATGTCCAATGTATTCATTGTGGAGCCTTGCATGATCATGTTAAAAAAATAAACACGTCAATGGCGAGAAACTGACAGAGTCATGATCGTGTGGTGATTTCCTGAGTTTCCAGAGAGCAAACACAAGTCTATTTCTGCTCTTGTTTTCTTCCTCTCAGGACGATTTTACAAGGAGTCCTCTAACATCCTGAAACTGGCTCTGAACAAGCTTCACACTAACCACACTGAAATGCTCAGCTCTGAGGTTACAGGGGGGCAGGATAAGGGAAAGGCCAAGCACTGTCAGTACCTCCTCCTTTAACTGACCTCTCTTCTCACTCTTAGTACGTGCCTCTTCCCACATTCCTCCAGTGCTCCCATTTCTGTGCCCATTAAAGAAAGGATCGACGGCTGTCCTCTTGTCTGCCTTTGAGCTTGTCAGCCACACTGTCTCCATTCAAAGCTGATACATGTGACTATTGTGTTGGCAGAATGTGCGTGTGTGTGTCTACCCGCGTGCACGCATGTGTGTGTGCGTCTTTGTGTGTGTGTGGAGCAGAGGAGGCAGCAACCCTTGCTCAGGTCAGGATCACTCCCTTTTTTGTGCCCTCTAATGAACCATTAGCATGATGGGACGAAGACAGCCTGTCCGGGAGAAAAGGATAGCAGGGTCAAAGGATTTTATTGAAACGTGGTCAACATAAAACACACGCCAAACATGCACTTCAGGCAACTCGTCACTGAGCGTTTGTCACATTGACAGTATTTATAGAACTGGACAGAGCGGGTGTGACATCACCCATAGAAAGTAATGAATCCAATTCAGTCACCATTTTTCCACAATATGGACAAGACCATCTCAAAGCTGGTCAACAGTGATTGATCCGAGTCGGTCTGAGTCAACGTGTCTAGGGCAACTACAGCTACCAATCAGGAGCAAGCTTATTGTTAGTCCACACTCCTCCCACTGAAAGCTCTGGAGAATCTCTCAAACATTTGAGGTGGCCAGCGGACGCCACATGCTTTTCCTGAGGTATCTTGTTGCTCAGTTTATAACTTGAATAACTTGTGATAAAGAGAACTTATCCTGAAAAAAAATTAGGATTAGCAAGAAGATGTTAAGAAAAAAGGTGGCAGAGCAAGAATGGCTATTCTGACAAATAGAATGACTGAGTAACAGCTGTTTATTTCTCTATAGAAGTCTATGGGATTTTGGCTTCTTGGAAACTGCAGGTACTTCCTGTTTGGAACTCAATGGCAAGGGGTCACTGAGTCCAGTTCTCTATATGCAGTCAATTGTTTGTCACTGTCACAGTGGGTGTTGAGTGGAATGATCAAGCCAGAGACCTGATGTCAGTGTCCTCAAACAAGTCTGTTCCTAAGAGTTTGCATGAAGACTTGAATAACAATGACACCAGCAATGGTTTATCCACCACAAGCATGGTTTTACCATGACTTTTCAGTATTCTAAAACACATTTCAATTGTTAAATGTTGAAATCAGATCATGTTCAAATAAGAACAACCAATTTTGCAAAAAAACGGTTCAAATTTAAAGACTAAGTGTTTTTACAGAACACAAACACACACCCTGGCTGGTCTTCCCACCAACTCCACTTTAGTTTTGCCCAGTGCTCAAGCTGGTTTGTGGATGGTGGAGGATCTCAACAACTTTTATTGTAGCTTTGATCAGGGCAATTACACTTACGAGAGGCTCTCCTCCATGACTCAGACTACTGAAAACCTGCAGAATCAGTGTGAAGATGTTGAGCGCATCTTGAAGACAATGAAACCTTTCAAAGCATCCAGCCCAGACCAGATCTGTGGGCGCCTCCTGAAAGCCTGCAGCAGTTAGCTGATGTTTGGACTTAAATGTATCAAAAACCAAATAATTAATCATCTGTTTCCACCATGGTCACGCACACCGTCTGTCAATTATGTAATAAATGAACAAGTCCACTCATAACAACATCTGACCACAAACTTAGATTTCAGTTTAACAGTGAATATATCTTTTGTAAATGCCAACAATGTCTCTTTTTTCATTGGAAACTCCACATCCACCAATCCATCTTGATAGCTTTTTAAAAATGCTTAATCAAATCCAGCCTTTCCTTCAACATAGTTTGGTGGTTTGGTTCCCTTATTCTCAGTTATCACAGCACTATTAACAGGATCATTCAAATCAGGAGTTAGACTAAAAGGAAAGAACAGGAGTCACGCATGACAATTTATAATAAAGTTCAAAGCAATGGTTTACTGATCCCCACAGACACCACACACACTCTGCACAGCCTGCAGCTTGTTACCCAAAGGACTTACACTCAGATCTTTACCATTCAGGATGAAGAGAGCTACAATGAGTTTTGTTCCAACCTGCTAAATCAGTCGTATCTAAAGCTTTTTTTTTCTGTTTGTTTAATCAACTTCTAATTTGGTTGCTTCAGCAGGTCTGAGTGTATATGTACTGTTTATAATACATATTCCCTGTATTTTACTGAGTGTATGGGTGTCGTATTGATTTAACTGATGATTGTTTGTCTCTGCTCTTTGTTTCACCGGCAAAGGAAGTTCCTAACCAAAAAAAAATTCATTTTGAGTTGAAAGGTTATTTATCAGAAATCTGATATGCACAAGGTATTTGAGAAGGTTTACAAATTTGAACATTACTTGTAAAGATATTTAATAGCAAAGAATAACCTGAAGGATTAAACACAAAAATACAGCTAAAATCAAGAAAACGTTGAAGAAATAGTCACAATAAACTACACATTCCTAATCAAGAAAAAAAAGGATCACAATAAGATCTAATGCAGTTGTCATTCAAACACCAAATTAAGAGTTAGCCTCGACTCACAGCATGAAGACCCTGGTTCAAATCCCAGTTGGCTTCTTTTTGTATGTAGTTTGCATGTTCTCTATGCATGCATGGTTTTCTCCAGGCACTCTGGCTTCTTTTTTTATGTCTGAGCGCGTGCATGCGTGGGTGGGTGTATGTCAGAGCTGTGTGTGTGTGAGTCTGTGCGACAGTATGTGAGCTGTGTGCGTGTGTTTAAGTGTGTGCCTTTGTGGGTCGGTGTGGTACTGTGATGGGCGGGTGAACTGTTCATGGTGAAGCCCGCCTTGCCCTGAAGTTTTAGGGATAGAGCCCAGCATCCCCCTGACCCTGAACAGGACCAAGCAGATTAAGAGGAATGAATGGATGTTGTGAAGTTCATGTAAGTCGATGTTAACAAAGTAAAAACTTTAAGTTGTTTTTTTTTTATTGTTGTTCATTTGTGCATCTCAGCAGGTTCAGTCCAAGGAGTAAAGCTGTGAGGAACTGCAGAAAATCCAAACGCTTCCGCTCAGATTCTACAGATCTCCATCAGCACGACTGAAGTCCATGACAGCAGTATAAAAACACCATCAGTATTTGAAGTTGACTCAGTGATTATTTGTAATCCAAGCTGTTGCTGCTAATGGTAAAAGCAAATTATTGTGGATTGTGAACTGTTTTTAATTTTAATTCAGCATTTTGATTTAGTTCAGAAAACTCTTTAGTTTTATGATAAAATCAACCGTCCCTTTCTGGCATTACCATCAGAGCGGTGGATGCAAGTATGCTGGTTGTCACTCAAGAAGAAGCCCTCTGTGCACTGACACTCATAACTCCCCATTGTGTTGACGCACACTTGTTGACATCCGCCGTTGTTATCCAGACACTCATCCATATCTGAGGGAGACAGAACAGAGTGACAGAAATAAAGTTAGACACAGCAGCTTAGGGGGATAACGGCACATTAGGGCTTCAGAAATAAATGTGTCTGGGAAAGTTGATGACACAGAGTGCTGGAGAGCAATGGCACCCACCACCTCCGCCCACCCTGACACACATCTGCAAGTGTGTGCAAGTTGTTGGTGTATCTGTGTTTAGCGCTCCAGCAAATAACCTGTTTGACTCTGCACTGTGTTTAGTCTGAAGTTTACCTTACAGTGCATATAAACTACACCAGTAATGAAGGTGTTGACACTTTTTTATTTAGAACTGGATAAAATAAAAAACTTAACACACAGAAGAATAACAATGGATAACAATCTGTAAGGTTCGGGTTGAGCTTGATGTATTCATGCATCTTGGGTGTTTCATCCTGGATACCATCCAGGTATTTATCTCTGATTCACACTGGTTGAGTTTTTGGCTAAAGATGTCCTGAATCGATTTTAGGTCAGAATCGGATCTAATTGGATTGTTTGAAATGAACCAATATCCACTATGAATTGTATCAGTAACCACAAGATGTTATATGAATCAAATCATTGTTTAAATGAATCTTTACACCCCTGATCATTTAAGATAAATTAAATAAAGACAAGCCTGTGTGGTTTTATTTAAACAACCCATTAACAAATGACAAAGACCAACTGAAAGATTTTTCCCTTTACCTCATGACACTGATACAGAATAAAGTATACTTACCTAAAGTGACGCTTTTTACAGTCTTACAGGCCCTACACAGATATTCAAAGAAAAAGGTTTCTTTCAATCACTGAAATATGTAAGTGCACACAGACTGACTGCTGGCAGGAACCGGTCCCCAGTACTGGCCATCTGTCAGAACTGTTACTGATTATTGACAACTTCCCGGCTCTCCTACTACATTTCCCATCAGCCCTTGCCCTCAGAACCAGGATGTTTCCCAGCTGGCTTCAATCAGTCATCACACACCAGTCTCTCCTCTGCAATCACCCAGTCTCTATTGATAGTGCACACTCAGCCAGGCTCATTGTAAAGTCTTGTACATTCTAACCTTATGTACTTGTCTTCGCTCAGTCAAGCCTCTGATCAATGCCTGAAGCCTGTCTCCGTTCACCACCTCAACCCTCACCTGCCAGCTCCCTGCTCTTCCCCATTTTTTCCTCACTGCCAATAAACCTCTTACAACTGCTAATCAGCACAAACCACATCAGATAAACTCTTTTGTTATGGCAGGTTTGACCATTAAAAACCATGGAGGACCTCATGGTGTACTGTTTGGGTATTTCGAAAATGATGCTATTTTGGTCAACTGTTCATATTAACCAGTAAGAAAAGCAGGTGTCTTGATACACCCAATACAAATACAGGGTTGTATTAGCAGGGACATCTGGCACAAAACTCTGCCAAACTACCTGTGCGAAATCACTGTGGCGACCTCTGACAGGACAAGCCGAAAGGTGAACAACGTACTTCAAGAATGCCGTATAGCTTGTAAAAGTAACATTAAAAAACAAAACCTGCAGGCGGCATGGTGTTTTAGAGACAGGGGAGACTGGGATTTATTCTATCAAAGACAGAACAGTAATGGCTAATGGGTTCATCGTGCAGTGACATTTGGTCACAAATGCAGAAAACACCAGATGAACTTTTCACAGACACCCGGTGTCTGCACAACTGTATGAGGGGAGGCTAGAGACCGGGGTCTAAAGCAACTGTCAAGTTTTGCTTCAGAGTGCAAGAAAACCAGGTTTATTAAAGCTTTTGACTCGGATCTTTTTGTGCACTCATACCTCTGGAGAGATTCAGCTTACACCCTAACATAGGGTTGAGGCTCTGAACTTATCTGATTAACCTTAAATTGTGTTCTCACTGCATTCAGAGTCTAGTTTTCACTTTCCTACAGTCCTTCAGGCACACCTCATGCTTAAACTAAGGTTGTTAACATGAAAGATGTATAACCTATATGATCTATGATCTCCAGGCTGTTGGAAGAGGGAGAAGAGTCTCCATTCACAAGGATCCCAGCCAACATCGCAGCATAAACACAGGCCGTGTAGCCCTTTAGCTTTAGCCAGATTCTTTGTGTGTTTTGTTCTGCTTGACAAACTTGTTTAAATGACAGATGGATACAATGACCATGTCAACTACGCACAGATTCAGGAAGTATGGAGAGATTTTGACAGCCAACAAATGTATCAGTGGAGTCACTGAGAATGACCAAAAATGCAAGTTATTCATTCACTCTATATGCCAGCATTCCGGTATTCATTCTGTATTTTGATCTTTATGTGAATCACTTGTAAGTCAATATTGTGGCAGACCAGGACAGACCTACAATAATTCATTGCTGCTGCTTCTTAAAACTTTAGAACAATGAATTAGTCCCTTTTTTTGTGGAAGGCTATAACTCATCCCAAAGTTTAACATGCCAGACTTTGTGCACGATGACTCCTTGCTGGGCACCTCCTGGATTCTCCGTTTAAATGAAGAAGACAAGCCAGGAAAAATGAAAATAAACCTACCAATGCACAGCAGACATTCACAAAAAGCACTGACACATTGAACACAGCTGTGTTCACGCCAAAGCAAATAAATTACTTATAAATCAAAAGGCCAAAGAAGCCAAACAGTGTTGCTCTTTAATCAAACCAAAATTAAGCAATCTTAAATAAACGAGTGCCCTAACTTGTTGACACAATGCATCTGCGAAATGATGGAATGACTTCCTGCAAGCTCACGCAAACGGATGTCTGAAGTTCTCCAAAGTGAAGTTTCTCATCCAAGGCTCCTTCTGAGTCCAGCAAGGTTCAGCAGCTTCTAAATACAATACCTTAAAACTTCTTTACAGTGTTTAGCAAGTAGGTCCAGTGCATGTAAGAAACATGAACAACATGACTTTAAACTGTTGCTCTCCTACGGGCTTTAGGTATGAGCATAGGGACATGACACGGCTGTCATGCACTCACAGCTCATTGCCAAGACATAACTTACTGCAAACATCAGAAACAAAAGCAGCAATGTCGCCCCCAAGACTTCCAGTCTAGGGGCAGATGCTATAACCTTGAGGTCATTATTCCTATAGGGTTACTGTCAATCATTTAATCAGTTTTTATTCTTAAAAGCAGAAATTTCATGTGTATGTTCTTAAAAGACCACTATAGAGTCCTTCAGGACTTTGTCAGAAGCTTCGGCTTCCAGATGCAACAGGATATTCTGCATGAATGAAGTTCTTATAAGACTTCAAAATAGTACATGACTAAAACCCTCATTTTTCCAAAACACTACAGAGGTTAGCAGCACCAGAGAAAGCAAAGCAGAGCCAGTTAATCACAGGCTTTCCCCATGCTTTACTGTTCCTGTCAGCTTTACTCTTCCTCCCCAAACAAAGAGCTGATTCAAAGAGCAAAAATGTACAATTCTGTGCCTTTTTCTAAATCTTTATTTAAGAAGTTGATTTGAATTGGCTGTATTTTATAAAGCATGGCATGCCAACCAATCACTTTGCCGTACTTTGCTTTATTTTAAGCAAACCTACAATATTCAAGGCAAGACCTAGTTTTGAAATGTTCTGAAAGGTGTTTAGTGACCCTACTCTTTGTAACAGACAGAAGTTAAAGGTATCTTGTGAATAAAAGCTAAGTTTTATTTCAGTTTAATTAAACTTTTCAAGTGTAATGAGTATTTATCCGCTTAATTTCTTTGTTTTGTCAAAACATGTTCTCTGTATGAAACCACAGAGCATCTGTGCAGAGTTTAAAATGACTGAATAATAATCAGCTGATTTTCAAGCTTTCATGTTGGCCATAGATGCAACATGCCTAATCGTTATGAAGACAATGAGGCATTTTGTTTTCTGGAATGTTCTTTTGTGTTTACGGTATCAGCACAACTATCCATGAGGCAGGGAAGAGCGGAGAAAGAGATTGAATCAAACCAACAAATAGAATAGGATAAAATAGGATGATATAGCAGTTTAAATAAAATAACTACAAAATCTAAGAATATAACCTAGAGATAGATACATTAAACAAGAGAAAAACAATTAAAGTTCAAAGAATATGCATTTTTAAAAAAGAATAAAGACAATAGAAAAGATATGGGAGAAATAAAGATGGAAATTGACAAATGTACTGTAATAAAAGCTAGAAAAGTTAGGACAAATCATGGAGTGATCAATGGTATGTAAAGATTACGTGAAATACAGGAATTAACAAGAGTAACTATGAATGAGAGAAAGACCCACGGAGGTGGGATGTCTGTTTTCACACATTACTGCATCATTTGAACTCAACAACCTGGATTTAATTAGCAGCGGTTCATAAAGACTGCAACCAGGTGACGTCTAATAAAACAAGTCTTGAGGTGAAAGATAAACACAGACTGGTTTCCTATTGCCAGGTTGTAAATACCAGTTATCATCCAAAGCAGCAAAAGAAACAGATGCAGTGAATCTATATAACTTGCTCCCATTTCCTTTACTGGAGTACAACACAAACAAATACACAAGGATAACTTAAGAAATGGCTATAATGAATACGTTCTTTGAGAAGAGACAGTATCATAGGGTGACCTATGAGAGTGGAGGTAGAAGTACTCAGATGGACTACATCTTGTGTAGACGGTGTAATCTGAAGGAGATCAGTGACTACAAAGTAAAGGTAGTTAAGAGTATTTCCAAACAGCATAGGATGATGATGTGTAGGATGACTCTGGTGATGAAGAAAGAACACACAATACCAGGGAATACAAATACATGGAAGCTGAAAGAACATTGCATAACTTTTAAGAGCAGTTGAAACAGGATCTGGGTGGTCAGGAGGTACTCCCAGATGATTGGACAACTACAACTAATAATCATAATAACAATAACAATAGATTGGAATGTTCTTTCTTTTTCCTGACGATCAAACTGTTTACAATGTGTATGCATTCATTCCTCATTCATACTTGGTGATTGTAAGCTTCTGATGTAGCCACAAGTGCCCTAAGACAGACCGACAGAGGCGTGGCTGCCAGTACATGCCTACGACAGCTTTAACAAACGCTGGGACATTAATTTGCATTCACGCACCAGTGGAGCCACACTGGAGGCAGGGAGGGTAAAATGTCTTGCCCAAGGACACAACAACAGTTGACTGGAGGGAATGGGGTTACAACTGCTGACCTTTTGATCATTGGCTTGCTTGACCACCTGAGCCACTGTTGCCCTAATGTGATCAGTGAGACGAGTAGGAGTGTACCATCAGATGTGTCATCAGGATGAGTGTATATGGAGTAAGAGGCTAGCTAAGAAGAAGTGGGACACTGGGTAATGCAGTGTAACGGGTAAAAGTAGAGGTATCAAAGATCAAACAAGGGGTTTATGATGTCTTGTATGCTAGGTTGATCTATACAGATTAGCAAGACAAAGAGACTGAGATGGGAAGGACATGCAGCAGGTTAAGGATGAAAGGGATGGTAATTTATTGAAAGGTGTCAGTAGTGTAATAGAAAGACGGTAAAAATACTTTGAAGAGTTGATGAATGAAGTAAATGAGAAAGAACAAAGAAGGAAGGTGAGGTGAGAAAGGCATTGAAGAGGATGAAGAGTGGAAAGGCATTCGGTCCTGACGATATACCTGTGGAGGTATAGAAGTGAGATGGCAATGGCGTTTTTTGACTGGGTTGTTCAACAGGATCTTAGGTGGTGCCTGAGGAATGGAGGAGAAGTGTGGTGGTGCCCATTTTTAAGATTAAGGGAGATGTGCAGAGTTGTAGGAACAACAGAGGAATAAGGCCTGGTTCGGAACAGTGATGCGGAACAGAGGCCACTTCCATTCATCACCCCTGTTAACCTATAGTGTATTTCACATAAGACGTGGAGCGCTATGGACCTCCATGCCGGCTTGCACCGTACAGCGGAAGGTTTCAGCATCTGGTCTATTTTTTTCGCGAGCCGCGAGTGATCCGCATCAATACTGGCAGGAAGTTATGCCAAGACACACGAGTAAATCCATTCAATTTTCAAAATATAACTGAATTTTCACAATAAAACACAGCAATTGACAGATGCGATCATATTTTGTTTCTAAACCCGATCTAAACACACACACACCAACACACCCATTTTTTTTTTTTTTTGATGCTTTGCTAGGTGGCAAACTACAGCCATGTGGTCAATTGCACAAAAAATGAAAATGGCCGCTATTTATATCATCCTTAATAGGGACCTGAAAAAGTGGGCGGGACTGACCATATTTGGAAGTAGTGTGTGAGTGCTGGAGTGGCTGCAATATCCTGGGCTACCGTTAGGGCAGCGATCAAGAGCATGAGTCTGACACACAGTTTTTTGAAAAATGGTGATATGTGGGCCAAGCTAAAAAAAAAAGCATGGAACATATACTAACATGTTCCAGCAATCATTTGGAAGCCTTTCCGCTTTGGGGACGTCATTTTTTGTCCCCATACCGTTTCAGGTCCCCGTTACACAGATCAATGTAGTGGGCAGACTCCCGAGCCGGGGAAGGGGTCGGACGTAAAAAACAATCAACAAGAGGGAGGCATAGAGCAGCTGGCAACAAGGATATTAGGATAGGATATTAACTTACCCATGATGGCAAACAAAAAAAAAGCTCTTGCAGAAGCGCCTGTCGGCCATCATGGAAAAATACGTGTCTGGTGTGATTTGCAAGTGAAAGATGAGACCGCGCGTTTCAGCGTCCGTGTGAACCAGGTGTAAGGCTGATGAGCCATACAATGAAGGTATGGGAAAGAGTAGTTGAAGCTAGACTAAGAGCAGAAGTGAACATTTATGAGCAGCAGGATGGTTTCATGCCAAGAGAACTACAGATGCAATA